>CM053607.1:4208365-4232559 GCA_028646535.1 Procyon lotor
GAAGACTCTTAAGCATACTTAATTGTCCTGGTTTGAAATGTTTTGAAGATGTGAGTTAAGCATAAAATAGACTCTCTTTGGTTTAAAAATAACAATCATTAACTTTCTAGTAATTAAGGATAATTTAGTTGGAGGAAGAAAATCCCATCTGTGCTTAACTCAAGAAATTGTTTCTGATCATTGCGAAGAGAGGGCTTGGTGGAGCCTGGGACCCCTCCGTGGGAGCCAACACCTCTTGACCACCCAGCTAGCCGTCGCGGCCAAGCTGGGGTCGCTTTGGGGGGCTCTGTTTCCGGGCCAGTGAGTCCCTTTGGTGGAGTCCACACAACTCAAGACCCGAAGGGATGAACTGTCTGTCCTAGGCTCCTCCTGGACCGGTGACATTTACTAACGCTGGAAATTTGTGAGTGGAAAGGGAAGATGCAGAATGAGCAAAGCAGAGATAAGTGGGGTTTGGGAATGAAGGATATTTGTGAAGGAAAGTCTCGGAATTCAACACAGAGAGGAGGAAGGACTGGACATGAGCAGGCTGGGCATGCATTTTATTACCTCATCTGCTGTCCTGCACCCAGTTCTCCAGGCTGGTAGGCTTGTCCTCAATCGATAGATGAGCAAGCTCAGGACCAGGGACAGGAGACACAGACCTGAGCCACACGGTGCGCTAGGCTTTCAATGCAGATTGAACCGCCCAACTTCTTCCCTCTCCACTTGCTCCTGGCCTCTTCTTGTTTGGTCAATTCTCCCTCCATAGACCGGGTGAGTGTTACAAGGCTGACCCATGCCAGATTGTGCCATTGAAAAGGGACATGTGGAAACTGGAAAAGTTCAGTCTTAATCTTTGATTGCTAAAGGCTTGCCCAAAAGATGAATGAACCAGGATGGTTAAACCCAAAACAGAAGACCCTGGGGCAATTTAATAAAGTTCTTTATGTGGACGTACGTGTGAGAAAAGACACGCAGGGATCCATTTCTTTGGTGCTTTAAAAATACTGCTATAGTCTGTCTCTTATATCTGAACGAGTCTGACTCGTTCATCAAGTACTAAGTGCCTGAAAGTTGAGGAACCATGAAATCCCTCCCAGACTTTAGATGAAAGCTCTGTACGTGTGAGGATAAGTCATTCAAAACATTTGAGTTTAAACTTTCAGATTCAAGTCAGAATGGTTTAATGAACCCTTCCTGTTTATCAGCTGCCTTACTTCGGTCAGCAAAATATGGTAAGGCAAAGGGGGAAGCTCAGCACGTTCAATCACAGGAAACTCCAGCATGAAACATGAAATCCACACAAATAACCACAAAAATAAGATAAACCCCATTACACGAAACTTCAGTGTCATTCTTGGAAATGTACTATCATATCAGCTCATCATATTCAACTCAGAGATGGTTGAATGTTGATTGTAGATTAATTCTGAAGAGAGTAAGTCCTGGTCTACACATTTCATTCTTCTGGCGTAATAATAGCATCCCGGTTCTCTCTCAGAGTTATTCTTGTCTGGATCATCAATTATATTTTCACTTTATTTATAAAATGCTCAGGTCTGGGCGTTTTAGTAGATTTTCTCCAAATTGTTACAATGTATTTTTTTTTCCTAGCAAACACTATAAAACAATCAGTAAACATTGCATTTTGAGAAATTATCTCTGGGGCTCCTGCCTTTCTCTTTATCTTGGTCTCCATCAACCCCTTAGTTTCTCAAAACCAGTTTTCCTTCAAGAGCTAGGAAATCAAGGCCCAAGCAATGAAATGGGTTATTCTCTAGTTGAATGCTGGAGACGGCATTTGATAGAAACCAAGTAATTTGCTGTCCGATATATTCTTTCAGTTAAACTTTAGTTTTTCACAAACTTTAGACCTTTTAACCTTATCGACATGTGTAAAATACTTACAGAATCTTTGGATTCAGGTTCATGTTTTCAAAATTATTTTTTTCTTAATCTGTCACTTTTAAATGTTTCCCACACTTTGGAGAGCTGCTGTTCCTGATCCTGCAGGTTAACGGTGACATCAGCGCTCACTTGTCATTTTGAAAATAAAATCAGGAAACACAGGTCACACTGACTAGAATGTTTTGGTAAAATACTCCCAGAAGCGTGTTGTGAAGAAACTTCCCTACGTCACAGGCAGCCAGTCACGCTGGACGCTCTCCCACTCGTTTTGTGGTCATTCATTTCTCAGTGCCAAGTGTTTCTGTCAATTTTGGATCTTTTGGGAGTCAGCTCAGAGACCTACTCTTAAAGGACCATCTTGGAAACAAAGTTGTAGAAACAACATCCTTAAGTTAGGTGTCATTCCTTTCTGTACATGAAGTTTATAGGAAACTGTGGAATTCATGAGGATCTAAACTACCCAGGCGCCGGGGACAAAGCTGCATCTCCCTGAGCTCATCCAGGCACAGACAGCACAGGAAGTCATCATGGAAACCGACAGTCTCGTGCCTATTCCCAGCCTTGCTTAGTTAGCACATCTATTTGTGTGCAGCCATAAGAATTATGTACAAAGCCCTTGCAGCTCTCGTTCCCATCCGTTCGTCGTCAATTAGGGGATGCCTGCTTTATGATTTCTTTGATTAAGTCAGAAGTGACACAAATTAGATTTGCGGCAAATGGCGTTTTAGCAAGAAACAGACTTTAAATATTTAAGTAAAGGAGGGAAAACAATTTGCACCCTCTCATCCTTCGTGGTGAGATTTAAGGCCCCTCGCGTCCATCTCCAGCCCGACTGCCTCTCTAACTGCAGGCCAGCGCAGATAGCTGCCATCTCAGGGCTCCACGATGCCGTGGTGGGCTTCAACACAATTCCCTTTCTTTGGTGTCTTTTAAAAAGAATAAGAGGCTGCTGGCTTAGTTTCAGGAAGCTTTGCTTTCCAAGAAATGGAGCTTTCCCATTGCAGCAGGAGGACACACCGAGGCCAGTCCATGTCCTGCAAGGCCACACTATGGGACAGCACAGGTGTCCCCAAACATCATTTGGCATCGTGACTAAAGTGGCCCTTATATACTAAAAGTAGGTTAGTAGGTTGACATAGGAGCATTTCTATCAAAAACACGAATTTCTTTTACAACATCATCAAAGGACTTTCTGGAGGTAGGCAAGATGAGGGAATTCTGGAGCCATCGATGGAGGCCTTTATGATGTGGGACAACCCTCCATGAAGAAAGTGAACAGGAGGTGGTTTCACATGGTGGGACAACAAACACGTGATGGACACACAATGTGCGCATCGCCCTGAGGGCACGTGGGCGCGACTCAAAATGGCACAGCCAGACCCGGGTCCCATTCTCACCAACAACATTCGTATTTAACAAGGTCTCAAGTTCTTGCCCCTTCCCGCCCCTTGGTTTTTCTGTGCATTCCTGAGAGCCACTGGAGCAGTGAGATTCAGTTCCACGTGGACATCTTTCTCCCTTGGTCATTCTTCCTACCATTCCTCAACCAGTCCCTGTAGGTACCAGGTCGCCGCGCCAGTCATTCAGGGATTATCCAAGAAATTGCCACTGTAGAGAAATCCGAACTCTGTGCTTGAACATTGTTGGCACAATTGTGTCCTCTGTGCTTACGCTTACCATACTTTTTTTTTCTTTTCTTCCTTCCTTTCCTCCTTCCTTCCGTCCTTCCTTCCTTCTTTCCTTCCTTCCTTCCTTGCATATTTTAGATACAGGAGCTCCAGGTCAGACGGTGTGGTTTCTTTCTTTTTCTTTTTTTAAGATTTTATTTATTTATTTGACAGAGAGATCACAAGCAGGCAGAGAGGCAGGCAGAGAGAGAGGGGGAAGCAGGCTCCCCGCTGAGCAGAGTGCCCGATGCGGGGCTCGATCCCAGGACCCTGAGATCATGACCTGAGCCGAAGGCAGAGGCTTTAACCCACTGAGCCACCCAGGTGCCCCTGGACAGTGTGGTTTCTGACAATGGTGAATTCCATTCTGCATTCAGTCTCGAGAAGAGTGTTCGTAATTGTCTTACTCTAATATTACCAGCTATTTTTTTTTTCTGTCTGATGTGTTTTAATTGCTCTATTAATTATGTGTTAATTGGCACAATTCAGAGCATGCAGTCAATTCAGTTGCCCCAGCAGACACTTAATCATTCCTGAAAATGTGTTCTAGTAGATATCGTTGTTATCTGTACCTTTCTGGTCATTCTGAGGACTAAAGCTTGTTTTGCTATAATGATTCTAATTGCACTGTAAAATTCAGTTACTTGCTTATTTGTCAGAATGTCTTAGAAACAGAAAAAAAAATTCTAAGAATCAAATCTAGTTGTTAGAATTTTTAAAAAATAAATCTAAGGGACAACTGTGTTTATAAAGGCTTAGATAGGTTTAGTTCATATACCCTTTAACAGAATGTTATGCAAATAACATTTGAGAAAAGGAAAAAGAGAGAGAGAGAAAGCAACTCCTAACCCCTGATAGCTGACCAAGTGTTCACAGCTAGGCCATGTTATTCTTCTATTGTAAACAATAAACAAGCTCATAAACAAGCTCATACAAAACTGGTTGACTCTGAGGCCATGGGAAAAATGAGACAAAACAAAGCTATTTCATAATTTTGTCTAAGCACAAACAAAAACAAAGTCACTGTATGGACTGAACATTTGTGTCTCCCTCAAGTCCATAGGCTGAAATCCTAACCCCCAGCCTGATGGTACAAGGAGGTGGGTCTTTGGGAGGCGATGAGGTCGTGAGACTGGGGTCCTCGTGAATGGGATTCATGCCCTGGAAAAGAGCCCTAGAACCTCTCTCAATCTCTTTCCACCACGTGAGGACACAAGGAGACGTCAGCAGCCTTACCAGATCCCGACCATGCTGGCACCATGACCTTGGCCTTCCCAGCCTTCAGAACTGAGAGAAATAAATTTCTATTGTTTATAAGCCGTCCAGTCTGTGCTGTTCTATCAGAGCAGCCTGAAGTGGCGGAGACAGTCACCAGGCCACCCACAGAATATCACAGAATGCCCCCCCTCGTGAAACAAGTGACTGTAACTTCTTTATCTAATGATAGAACCACCCCAGCCTCCCAATGGCACCCAGTCCATAGCGGCCTCAGACCCTATCCCAAATTACCTAACTAAAATCCAAATACTATAATGGCGTCAGTTTTATAAAGATTTTTTAAAAATTTATTTGCCAGAGTGAAAGAGAGAGAGAAAGAGACAGAGACAGAGTACAAGCAGGGGGAGCCACAGGTAGAGGGAGAAGCAGGCTTCCTGCTGAGCTGGGAGCCCAATATGGGGCTCGATCTCAGGACCCTGGGATCTCGACCTGAGCTGAAGGCAGATGCTTAAGCAACTGAGGCACCCAGGCCTCTATAATTTAATCTTTCTCCCTTAGAAACTCAGCACCCTCCATGGTAAGCACTCATCATTGCTGCAGCAAGTAACAATCCCAACTTACCCAACTACGTCATGTGCTCCCGGCGCTCTATGGCTCTATTTCAATGTTAAAAATAAAATTTAATTGGAAGTTTATGTAATTCCCACATTTCCCTTGAGTTTCCTGAAATTTTTGCACAATTTTGTCAGCTCTTTCTTACTACTTGGGGAGAAACTTCCAACTGCTTTCAAGAGCTTTCCTTCGTCTTTGGTTTTCAGATAAATATATGTCTTGGTGTAGATTTCTTTGAATTTTTCCTGCATGGATTATCTCAACTTCTTGAATCTGTGATTGTATGTCTTTTGCCATATTTGGAAAGTTTTCAGCCATTATTGCTTTAAATTCTCTTTTAGCCTTACCCTCTTTCCCCTCTCCTTCCAAGGTTCTGAGAATAAATATGGCAGGTCTTTGGTTATTTTCCCACAGGTCCCTGAGGCTCTGCTTCTGTTTACTTATTTTTTAAGTCTGTTTTCTCTCTGTTGTTCAGATTAGATGAATTCTATCCTCTGTCATCTCCATTTTACTGTTGACCCCTCCAGTAATTAAAAAAATTTAATTTTTTTAAATTAAAAAAATTGCATCATTGCATTTTTCAGTTCTATAATTTCCATTTTGGTCCTCTTTTATGACTTTTACTTTATTGATGAGATTTTCTGCCTTTTCATTTGTTCCCAGAGATCATGTAACAGATTGTGGAAATACTGTTACAATGGCTGCTTTAAGATGCTAGTTGGATAAATCCAACGTGTGACTTATCTTAGTGTTCTTGTCAGCTGATTGATTTTTTTTTTCACTTCTAGTTGTGATTTTCTTGATTCTGGGAAGATAGGCGATTTTTTATTGTATCTTAGACATTTTGCCTATTATGTTAGGAGATTCTGATACTATATAGATATTTTAAAAAAATTTTAAGTAGGCTCCACACTCAGCATGGAGCCCAACACAGGGCTTGAACTCATGACCCTGATCTCAAGACCTGAGCTGAGATCAAGAGTCAGATGCTTAACCAAGTGAGTCCCCCAGGTGTCCCTATTTAGATTTTTAATTTCAGTACGTACTCACTCGGTTCAGGTTTAACACGCAAGTCCTGCACTACTTTGGGGGCTGTGGTTCCAATGATAGTTGGGTTTTCTTGCAATAATGGTGTCACTTTGATCTATTTGGTGCATGTGATGCCACCTGAGCCCCTCACCCCACCCCCAAGCCCCTGCTGGTGCTGTCTGATAGAGCAAAAAGTGTGTCCCCAGACCAGATATAGGGTATCTCTCTGCTGGAGAAAGGGTTCTCAGACCAGCGGGACCAAAAGATTTCCCTGGGTGGACATTTGCTATGGAAGTATTCCCCTCCACCACCTCTGGGGGATGGAGGGGTTTCCCAAGTTGGGTAGTTACTTTTGTGAGATGTCCTTACAGGTGCACTGTGGCTGTCCTAGTGTCACTGGGTGGGGGAGTGGAGTCTCAGTTCAGTAGAGACAGAGTCTTCCCCCACCAGGCTGCTTACTGTGGCCCAGTCCTTCTCCCTGATTCTGCATGCCCACCTATGTATTACTCAACAGAGGAGAGACATCTCACTTGCAGGAAAAGAGGGCTTCCCCTGGTTGCTTACTGTTGGGTCCTCATCACTCCTTTGCAGTGGCGCTCAGCTCACCTGATGTTGTCAGGGCAGCTCCTATTCGACTGGGGGAGAAGCCGACCTTCTGTTGTCAGGACAGAGATCAACAAGTGCCTGAGAAAGATACATTTTTCAACAATTGCTGCTGAAGTGACTTAATATACATAGGCAAAACAACAACAAAACAAACAAAAAAACCCTTGATCTTAACTTCACATCTTAAACTACAAGACTTTTGGTTAAAAAAAATAATGTAAGAGAAAAGTTTCATGATCTAAGGTTAGGCAAAAAGTTCTTAGACTTAAAAAAAAAAAGTTCTTAGACTTGACATTAAAAATAATTCCTAAAATGAAAAATCAACGAACTTGTACATCATCAAAATTAAAAACGTTTACTCTCAAAAGCGTAAAGAGAGAATGTTAAGAGAATGTAAAAAAAGACCGAACTACATCCTGGAAGAAAATAGTTATAAACCACTCATCCAACGAAGGAATAGTATCTAGAATATATAAGGAAACTTAAATATGTTACAGTAAAAAGAAAGAACACAGAAGCAAAAAGCAGTTCTACTCACAAATGTCCAAAAGACATGAAGGGATATCTTGCCATAGGGGATATTCCAATGGCAAAGAAGCACATGAAGAGCTGTCCGTCCAACACCTTTTGCAATTAGTAAAGTGTGAATTGAAACCACCATGAGATGACACTGTGCACCTGTTAGACTGGCTAAAATGAAAAAGAGTGACAACATCAAATGTTCACAAGGATATGCAAAGGAGCTGAATCGCACGTGCGCGACAATAAAAGTCAACAGGAACGGCCCATTTGGGGATGCAACCATTCTGGATCAGCACTGGATTGAGGTCAAAATTCCGTCTGTGACATTGTACCCTAGCTGGGCTAGATGTTACCACCTGGTAAAGGGTACTTGGAATCTCCCTGTACATTTCTCAGAACTGCATATGCTACAGTAATCTTGAAATAAAATTTAGATTGAAAGATCCAGGCCACATTATCACCTCCACTGGTAGAGACAGATTCATTATGATCTGCACCCTTGACCACCATCCAGGACTAAGGGCAGGGCAGTGACCTTCACTGACCTCATGTAGCCTCTTCATCTGACTGGTGGCTACCACAGGAAGGTTCGGTCATTGAATCGGGTATTGGACCTGGAAGGTAAAATTCATTTAGCTCCAATATCCTAGAATTCTTGAGTTTTCTCTTATTTTGTGGCATGCAGAACATTGTATCAAATGCTTCACATGTATTTCTACTTTTAAAACACATTTTTTGCTTTGCACCTCTCACCCATTTTTAAAAGCAAAGATTAGAATGGCATGTTATAAATGATAGTTCATATTGTTATAGACAAGTAAATCCTATCAAATCAACCTATGTGAAATTCTGATGAGTAGCAGGCATTATTTTACAGAATTTAGAGTTTATAACTGATTCTTTCCACAGTTTGGCGATTGTGGCCATTGCTGCTATGAATATCGGGGTCCATGTGGCCCTTCTTTGTACTGCATCTGCTTCTTTGGGGTAAATACCTAGGAGTGCAATTGCAGGGTCATAGGGTAGCTCTATTTTTAATTTCTTCAGGAATCTCCACACTGTTTTCCAAAGTGGCTGCACCAACTTGCAATCCCACCAACAGTGTAAGAAGGTTCCCCTTTCTCCACATCCTCTCCAACATTTGTTGTGGACTGTCTTGTCGATTTTGGCCATTCTAACTGGTGTAAGGAGGTATCTCAGTGTGGTTTTGATTTGAATCTCCCTGATGGCTAAAGATGATGAACGTTTTTTAATGTGTCTGTTAGCCATGTGTATGTCTTCTTTGGAGAAGTGTCTGTTCATGTCTTATGCCCATGTTTTGATGTGATTAAGAGTTTATAAATGAATTTTAAAAAGCTAACGGTTTCCTGACTCACTCCTCTGCTTGAGGAAGGTTTCAACTCCTTTCCTATACATTTTTAGTTCCTTCTTGCTAGAATTCATCACGCATATATACTCCCAGCCTCTCTGCAACACAGTTCAGAATTAAATTCCCAGCAATTTCGGGATCTTTCTGTTGCTTTTAGATTCCACTTCCCTACTCATGTTTTTCCTCTCCTTGAAAATCTCTCTCTCTCCTCCTTTACCCTTTTTTCTCCTTCCTTTCCTTTCCTTCTTTCCTTTGCCCTCTTTCTTTCCACTTTGAAAATTTTGGCACATTTCTTAGATTTCTAGTAAGTTTATTATTTTTTATAATTTGTAATAACGATATAAGGCAATAAGAGAAGTATGGATTTTTTATAGCACATATGAATGATGCCACAACATTACATCCTCTCTAGATGAAACTAGCATAATTCTCTCTTTGTGGCCTTATAGGCCCATTGCTCCAATAGGGAAAGTAATAAATCTAAATGATGTTCTTGATTGCTGCATTTTCAATTTGGGCACCTGATTTATCAGACAGATATAATAATATGCATTTAGACAGACAGCTCCCAAGTGACTTAAAATGTGCTGACGAGTTTTTATGCATATGCTGTTCAAATTAAAGTCAGCAATAACTTCCACACTACATTTTTTTCACTTCTGGCCATTTCTTTTTATAATGGAGTCAAGAGACTCCCCGAATGTGATGAGTTCAAATCCAGAAAGGGAGGAACCCAAGGACGGGGACTCTGGGGGAAAAGGAGAAACGCCTGTGTTTGCAGGAGGCATTGACTCAGCCTCGGTGTCCACTCTGGCCGGGTGGCCAGGATCAGCCGTGGGTGTCCCGTAACGGCCACTTTCCCTTGCAGTGTGGCACCGTGGACCAGGGCCTGTACGTGAACCTGACGGAGAGGAACCTGCAGGACGCTCAGAAGTTCATTCTGATGCATGAGGTGGTGCAGCCAGTGACCTTGGTGCCCGCCTTCATGGAGGACAACACGGCCGTGGACATGGTGCCCGGCGGGGACACACTGGTCCACATCATCTATCTGGCCACAGGTAGGAGCTCACTGCTCTCTGAAGAGTTTCCTACTGTCTACTGATTCCATGCTTTGCTTTTGAAACACGCAGTTTCAATGTCAAGCTTTTAGTCTTTCATCCTCATGTAGGCAAATCTACGCAGCTCCCTTATCTTTGTCATTCTCTCCGCTTCCTATGGGAAATTTTAATTTCCCTCTCTCTCTTGCATACTTTGTTCACTGTAACTGGAAAGACAATACTTAGTTCCTCACTACTGCTTCTTCACCTTTCATAAGATAAGTCATTTATTGGCAAGACTGTTTTACTTTGGGTGATTGAAGACAATTGAGCATTGTGTCAGATGGCATTTTTAAGTGAAGTATAATCCTGTGTCTATCATGGTCATTTCCTATTGGCTAATAGATAATACAGCAAAATACTTTGTTGTAGGATGGTATGTGGAAGTTTCTTGGAGCCATTCTCTTGGGACAAGGGACAGAGCATCCAAACCTCCATTAGGTATGACCAGTAGACTGTCCAGTTTCCCAAGTACTGTATGCAGCAGTGCCGTAGGAAACCCAGGAAGGTTCCATCTCTGTGTTAGTTGCACATACAGCTCGGGGCACTGGAGGCCCCTTCAGGGAATTCCTTTCAGTTCAGCAAGTTTGGCCAGCATTTTCCTGCATTTGGTCCTCCCACATTTATTTCCCTTGACCTGGAATTATACACAGTCCCTCCCCATTTATACCAATTCTCTGCTCAGTGAATAATTTTTTTTCACTCTTCAGGTTCAGTATAATTTGCATATCTCATTTTGTAATCATTCATGTATTTGTTCATTTATTTTATTCACCAACCCAGTCAAATTTATGATTTTTTACTATTTTGTGGTTCAGCTGAGCAGTGATGAGTAAGATGGTGAACTTAGTGATGGCATCCTTCTCTCTGGAAACTTCCATTCTGTTGGGGGCAGCAGATAACAAACCAACCACTATCTCTTTCCACGGCACTGGCCCTTTGATGGTGATGTTTATTGCCATTGTGTTTATAAGGACAGTTTTGGAAGCTTCTGGTGACTTCTAATGAAACTGGGTTTGCACTTAAGAGTTGGCTTCTTCAATCACTATTTAAAACATTCCTACAAGAATGGTAATACACATATGAGGATTTTTATTCTACATATGTTTGAACAGAATCATAATCTGGTCAAACAGAAAAACTTACCAAATTACAGACTCTTAAGTGAAATGACCATCAACATCAGTTGCTTTTCAAACAGCACAGCCATCTAGAAATTTGAATGCTGAGTCTACTTGGAATGATCTCATGCTTAGACCAATATTCCTCCCGGACGCCGTAGTGAGGGGATCAGCTCAGGCCTCAGCCGCAGTGAGATCCCAGGTGGCAGTGGACTCTGCCACAGGCTTGTTTGTATTTAATTCACAGCTATTTATGAATTGAAATTATGTAGCGTACATAACTAAGATGTTGCTAATTCAAATCAGAGGTTGGGATTTTCCCTGAAGATGCTCATACATGTACAGAACTTTTCTGCTCTATTTCTCACTAGTGAAGTTGTTAGAAGAGAAGAACCATTTAGTGTGAGACAAGGCACCTTCCAGCTGGACAAAACTGTGGATACACAGGGTCCTAAGGTTAGATCCCTGTTCCAAACCACATTCAGTGACACAGGACAGTTACATAAGAATTTCTACTGGAGGGGCACCTGGGTGGCTCAGTGGGTTACAGCCTCTGCCTTCAGCTCAGGTCATGGTCTCAGGGTCCTGGGATCGAGCCCCACATTGAGCTCTCTACTCAGCAGGGAGCCTGCTTCCCCCTCTTTCTCTCTTCATGCCTCTCTGCCTACTCGTGATCTCTCGCTGTTAAATAAATAAGTAAATAAGTAAATAAATAAATAAATAAATAAATAAATAAATAAATAAAATCTTTTAAAAAAGAAGAAGAAGAATTTCTACCGGAAGCTGGACTCCCGGACCGAATTCGCTTGTTTAGTTTAGTCTGACAATTCTTCATTTCCTCTACAAATTAACTTCATCACCCCATAAATTACAAGTTTTATGTCTTAACTAACTTCTGGATCATATGGTTTGAACAATGGCAGCATATTGTGTGTATTTTGTAAGAAATGTCATCTTTTGCAAGAATTTGAAATCTTGGGTTTGGACTCTAGAAAAAGAATCCAGGTTTGGAGATAAATTTATTTTCTCACACTTTGGTTTTGCTTGAGCAGACACACATTGGAGAAAACTTGCCAATGGCCATTTGAAAAGCTGGTTGGTAGCAACAGTGTTCCACAATTGCCCAACTGTCGAAGAGCCCAGATGTTCATCAACAGACAAATGGGTAAAGAAGATGTGGTTCATATACACAATGGAATATTACTCAGCCATCAGAAAGGATGAATACTTAAAATTTACATCAACATGGATGGGACTGGAGAGGGTTATGCTGAGTGCAATACACCAAACAAAGAAAGATAATTATCATATGGCTTTACTCCTATGTGGAATATAGGAAACACACAGAGGTCATAGGGGAAGGGAGGGAAAACTGAGTGGGAAGTCATCAGGGACGGAGACAAACCAGGGGAGACTCTTAACTCTAGAAAATAAATGGAGGATTTCTGGAGGGGTAATGAGTGGGGACATGAGGTAACTGGATGATGGACATTAAGGAGACAAGTGATGTGATGAGAACTGGGTGCCGTACCCAACTGATGAATTGGCGAATTCTACATCTGAGACTAAAAAGAAAATCTTGTTTGTTTTGTTTGTCAGTGTTACATACCAATGGAAGTGAACTAGACCCCGCCTCAGTGCCCTTCCCAGGGCATCACGCAGTTCGTGTGGCATTTCCCTGCCGCCCCCGCCCTGAACTGAGTCAAACAGCCTCCCCCAGACAGACCTGGGTCCACTTCCTGCTGCACTCGTGTCTCTCTGCTGTTGGAAATCCAGCCAGGGTTAGGTACGCTCTCCGGGCCCTATTTGGGTAGATACCTTTGCGACTTCTTTGAAGGTCTTCTCAGAGCAGGAGGCAAAATAATAAATGGTAATGTTGGGATGTTGATGAACGGAGTTCTAGAAATGACCGAGTCCTTTCCATACAACAGCTCAGTCTCTCTCTGCACACATCAGATCACAGGTGGGTGACCATTTGTGTGTCCTGAGAATTGTTTTCTTACTCCATTTGTAGGACACTATCCCTGCTGCCCTCCTCCCGGCTCTGTGGTTATCCTTTTGCTGGTCCCTCCTCGTCTACCTGCCTGTCCCTCACCTGTGGCCATTTCTCAGGGCCCCACCTGTGGCCACAGACAGGTTTTCATGAGTCACGGGGAGGGTGTGAGGTCAATGAAGAAGAGTCAAGTCTGGAATCCAGGAAAACCACCTCCACTTGGTTGGCCAACCAGATAACAGTGATTGAGTGAGACTCCCAAGTTGCCTTTTGTTCCCACACACCATTTGTTGTCATTTTGTTCACATTGACATCTATTAGGATGTAAGTGTGATTATGTGATTGCACTGGGATTGATGACTTCAAGAACAGAGACAGACTTTTTTATTTGAACGCATTACACTCAATCAAAAAGGATATAAACTATGGTAGAATTTGCCTCATGCAAAGAGTTGTAATAGATAATAATGCAGTATTATTTCACTTGGACACATGAAGTTCTGCATCTTAAATATAAAGAATAAAGCCCCTCAGTTTCCCCATTCTGTACATTGGCTGCCGAGGACACTGCTCTGATATTATTTACTCTGCAGTAGAGTTTAGCCTGAGATGTAGTTGCTTTGAATTCCAGACAAGGAGTTTATTAATTAATAAAGTGAAAAAGGTCACAGTTATGCAGTGACTCTGAATATATCTCTCCGCATTGTGTAGCATACTTTCTACGTTCAATAAATATTTAAGACAAAATCGTGTTGTACTTGGAAGCTCTGGATATCCCTTAAGCTTAAAGGGTTTATGTTGACTATCAGGAGATGGGCTGCATGATGTTATTTTGAAATAACATGGTGCAGAGGGCTAATTATACCATATGGGGAACAAAACAAAACAAATTTTAAAAGGCCATGAAGTGGAGAGCAGGGGTGGCCTCCACTCGCAGCTTCCATAAAATGCCTTGGTGGGACCGGAGAAGGTCTTAGAAATAAGAACAGTCTTTCCTTATCATTTCACATTTCACATGACCACTCTGCTGTCAGAACTTTGTGGTGCTTAGATTAAATGGGATTGAGGACTTCCCAGATGCTGCCAAGTTGGGGAAATCTATGGAAAGAACTCGGGGAAATGAATGTACTAACTCTTAAGAGAAGGTCAAATTGGCTCCTTTTCATTGTAATGAAATGACCATGACTTTGGCTGGTATGTTACTAAATTTGGCATTTGAAGGTGTCAAAGTCAGACACACTGATAAAAATAGATGCACATTAATCTTTTTACAGATTTAAAATTATAGGGAGCCACTTCTGTTGTCCAAAGACATGCCGATAGCTGACACAGCTTGGAATAGAAACAACCTAAGAGCTGTGTAATTGGTGACCCAAATGTAATTGGTGACTCATATGCAGACAGACTGACAGGAGTCCTATCACAATAAATACAAAAATGAAAACTTTTGAAACTCAAAGGAATAAAAGCACAATATACTTACATTGACCTTCATAGTTTTCAAAGTGTGAATTCATCTGATTTTAGTGATATCCCTCAGTTCTATGGGGCTGAATTTTACTGGCACAGACATTAAGACACATGTAGCACACAACACACATAACTGTGGGGTAGAGTTGAGAGTCGCCTCCTGCATGCTGAGCCTCCTACTCCCCAGAATTCGTAACATACTAACTAGATGTTACCTCCCCGTTTTATCAAGCTCTTTGCTCATACCTCAGTCTTCTCGATGAGTATTAAAACTAACCTAAATGCAAATTAAAGTAATAATAATTGTAATAACAAGTAAAATGCAGCTGTATTTCCTTAAATTAAAACATGCAATCTTAAGTAATAAATGTTTCAAAGCCATGGAGCATTTTTATCCTATGCTTTCACTTACATTGAATAATCTTTTTAAATATCACTTGGAATCTAAAAAGAATTACTTCTTTTTTGAAAGATTGACTCTCGGGGCACTTGGGCGGTTCAGATGGTTGAACGTCAGCCTTCAGTCCAGGTTGTGATCTCCGGGTCCTGGGATCAAGACCCACCTGAGGCTCCCAGCTCAGTGGGGAGTCTGCTTCTCCCTCACCCCTGCTCATGCTCTCTCTTCTCTCTCTTTCTCTCTCTCTCTCTCTCTCTGTCTCAATTGAATAAATTTTTAAAAATTAATAAAAGATAAAATAAAATAACTAAAAAAATAAGGATCTACTCTCCTAGCAACTTTCAAATATGCAACGCAGTGTTATTAACTATAGTTTGGGGATTACTTCCTTTTTTAAAAGATTATTTATTTAATTATTTATTTGTCAGAGAGAGAGAGCACAAGAAGGGGAAGCTGCAGGCAGAGGGAGAAGCAGGCTCTCAGCTAAGCAAGGAACCTGAGGCGGAACTCAGTCCCAGGACCCTGAGATCATGATTGAGGATTACTTCTTAAAATAAATGAATAATAGAGGAAAAACCATGTTTAGAATGAAAGTGTGATCAGGTCAGTTATGAGCACAGTATATAGCCTTCAAGCAACTCTTAGATTTTTGTGCCTGGTTTCCTCCAGGTGTCTTCCTATGTGTCTTTTCCCTTTGCTGATTGTCCTTTGTATCCTCCACTGTAATAAATCTTAGTTATGAGTACAAGTACATGCTGAATCATCTGAGTTCTTTTGGCGAATCACCAAACCTGTGGATGTTCTTGGAGAACCCAAACACAGACACCAGAATGGAATTGTTTTTTCTTAAAGTAAAAATACTAACTCACACATACCTGATCAATAATTTTGCAAATTCCCACGTTATTATTTTTTTATAGATTGCTCACATATATCACTTATCACATCAAGGAAACCGTTAACATATCACTGAGACAGAGTCAGAGGCCTGTAGGAAAAAGGCTAACTGTGAGGCCTTCGGTTACTAAGAAAAACATTCCATGTACAAGGCGGGCAGTATAATTCATAGTTTGCATAACATTTTAAAAATGATGATTGTACCTTGTATTTTAAAACTCCTCAAGGATACAGTTGATAAGTGTGACAAAAAGGACAATTAAATGTTGGTTGGCATCTTGAGTGATTTGTGATGTTGAATGATTGTAATGTATTAAGAGCTACACGGGTACTGTCTTTTTCTAACAATTTCCAAGTTATGCACTATTATAATCTCCAGGTTACTGGTGAGAATGCTGAGAAAGCATTAAGGGACCCACAAATATCAGTCAGCTCGCTGGGGGCAGAGCCAAGCCTCCACCCCGGGGCAGTGGGAAGGCCCAGATCCAGCGCCTAGACACCCTGATTCATTCCCACCTTCTGGGCTGGCTATGGCAGCCCGCAGAGATACCGAAGATGCAGACAGCCTCGCGTGATGGATGCCTGTTATCGGTAGCTCGAAGCGCCCCCCTTTCATTGTCCAGTGTCCAAGGGCTATGTCGCCTACCTCGTGTGCTCACGATGCCTACCTGTTACCGTGGAGAGTAAATGGAGGGGGGCTATCTGAACTTTAGAAGAGTGGAGGGATGCGGGGATGGGCCGAGGTTCTTTCGCCACCTTTAATTTCATGACCTCCAACTCAGGAGTACGTAAAATGCCAAGTTCCTATCACCTTTTTTACAGTTCTCTCTCTCTCCTCTCTTCCAACCTCAGAAATGGCTGATGAGGGGTAATTTAGTGGGAGAAAGAACTGCTGCTTATCCTTATCTCCTGAATCCTGTTGAATCATCTTCTGTTATTTTTCGTACAAAGTATCTGTGATATCTAAGAAAGAAGATTAACTTTTTTCCCCTCACCCCTTAGATTTCCTTTTCCCCAAGTATCTTCTGTTTGATCTTGGAAAGTATGACCTTAACATTATTCTTAGGATCTAGAGGACACCATCAAGGTGTTTCTGAAGATATAAAAATTTCCCATGAATAGTATAACATTTGACACAAAAATTTGCCTGACTATTGCATAACTTCCATTAGACAACATTTCTTTTCACATTTGATTTCTTTTCAGATGTTGTTAGTCCTTTTTCCTCCCAACTTTATTGAATAATTAATATAATTATACATATGCAAGCTGTACGTATTATACTTTGGGGCTTGGATGCACATTTTTCCAGAGAACAATAGGATGAGAACAGGTCTAGGATAACACATATGGGAATCCGGGTCTCCTTATTTTGCTAGTGAGCTGTGCCAGCTCCTCATCACTGCTTTCTTCCCTAGAAATCACTCACCTCTCCCAAAACATTTCCACAGCCAACGCTGCAGGCAGCACAGGGTCTGGGAAGCATTGTAGTGCGCATGTCCCCTTTGTTCTGTTTGGTCTCTGTGTCCATGCATTTGACCAAATGGTGGCTAACATATCAACGCACACGTTAGTGGGGCAAGTCAGCTGCTCCCTAGTTAAAACTAGTAAGTGAAAGAAAAATAAAACTAATTATTTAAGTATCCAAAAAAAAAAAAAAACTCTTGCTGCTTTTTTTTTTTTTAGCTTTATAGGTTAACATGTTTTAGAATTTATGGTCGTAGAAATGTTGATCCTCTAAGCAACTCAGCTAGTGTGGAGTGAAGACTTGCCCGTGAAATGTCCCATGTAAGCATGGGCCTCACTATGACAGTCATTACTACCTGTAGCCTGGTCCCAGGTCCCTGAGCAACAAAATGTTGTAGGGGACGGTGCATTAAAAAATAATGGGCTCAGTGCTTGGAATTAGAGAGAGCCTATTCTTATAGATTGCTCCTCAGATGTTGGAAGGAATAGAGAGAGAGCAGGGTCAGCAACTTCAAAAAGAGGTTATTGTTATTATTACTATTATTATTATTGCTACTGCTACTGCTGCTTCTATATCTCTAGATTGAACACATCGGTAAAAAGCTACCAACGAAACACATCAGATACTCACTTCTTAGCCTTGATATTTTAAAAATTGCAAGGGCTGCACTTAGTCTGTGCCCTGCCTCTTAACAGATCTTTATCTTAGGCAAGTTACAAAAGCTTCCAGACTCGGTTTTCTCATCTGTAAAATGGAGGTTAACAATAATAGTACCGGGCACCTGGGTGGCTCAGTTGTTAAGTGTCTGCCTTTGGCTCAGGTCATTGATCCCGGGGTCCTGGGATCAAGTCCCGCATTGGGCTCCCTGCTTGGCGGGAAGCCTGCTTCTCCCTCTCCCACTCCCCCTACTTGTGTTCTGTATCTCGCTGTGTTTCTCTCTGTCAAATAAATAAATAAAATCTTAAAAAAAAAAACCCCAATAGTAGATCTATATCTACTACACAGAGGCAGTGTGAAAATTTTGAGTTAGTACGAGGACTAGCAAACAAATGAGATGACATCAAACTAAAAAACTTCTTCATGGCAAAGGAAACCATCCATAGATTGAAAAGTCAATGCTACTGAATGGAAGAAAATATTTGCAATTCATGTATCTGATAAGGGTTAATATCGAAAATATATAAAGAATTCGAACAACTCAATAGCAAAGTTTGACTACAAAAGTTGTTTTGTAGTCAAAAACAGAAAAACGGGCAGAAGGTCTGAGTAGACATTTTTCCAAAGAAGACATAGAGATGACCAAAAAGTACATGAAAAGATGCTGAACATCATTAATCATCAGAGAAACATAAATCAAGACCACAAGGAGATATCACCTCACGTGTGTTAAAATGAGTATTATTAAAAAGACAGGAAATAACAAGGGTTGGTTAGGATGTGGCGAAAAGAGGAAAAAAATTATAACTGCGTCTGATATAGAGCGAGGACTACATACACACACACACACACACACAAACTGCTACTAAATTATTAGTAGTAGTAGCTCATTTTAAAACTTGAATTTAAGCATAAATGTTGTACTGAACCGTTGTCCAGTTGCTGAACAACATACCTGAGGTATATGATAGTTATCATCAATAGCAATGGCTGATTTAAAGGCCAAGATGGCAATCTATCCTCATTTCTTCTGGAATAATAATTATTGTCCACTTCGGTGACTCTCATGTGCTAAAATACTTTAAACAAAGAACAATAGCTACATTAAATATGGACTTTCTTCTAAAGATGGTACACATCAGAAATCAGTGACAAAAGAAAAAAAATCCTATCATTTTTTAAAGGTAACTTTGTTGAAATATAATTTATATAAAATAACATACATCCATTTCAAGTGTAGCATTAGATTCTTTTTTGTATATTTACAGTTATGCAACTGTATCAACATGGTCAATTTTAGAACATTTAATGACCTCAGAAAGAAACCTCAGATATGTGTAAGCCTGATGATTCACAGACATGTACCCCTTGGGCAAATAATATATGTTAATAAAAAATTTTTTAAAAAAAGAAAAGAAAAAGAAAGAAACCTCAACTTTTAGCAAATGCCTGCATTTTTTCCCCAATCCCTCCTCCCTAGCCCTAGGCCATTGCTAATCTACCTTTTGTCTTTATGGATTTGCCCATTGTAGACATTTCTCATAAAGGAGATCAAACAAGTACTTTATCAGATATATTATTTGCAAATGTTTTCTTCCACTTGTGGGTCGCCTTTTCACTTTCTCCATGGTGTCCTTTGAAAAGCAAATAATTTAATATTGATGACAGCCAATATACAGGCTTCCCCTGCTATCTGAAAGTAGTGTGCACCTAGGAAACCTTTTGTGAGCTGAAATGACCCAAAGCTAAGAAGCAATCACCATTCTGTAAAAGCAAAAATCTTTTTTGGATTTTGTTCTTGCTGTTGTTGTTAACAAAAACAGGTACTAATGTAGATCTTCTGTAAAAGACAAACAGGACAAATTGAACTTTTGGATGGGGGAAACTGGTATGTATTTTTGTTTGGGTTGCCTCTGCATAGAGGTGACATCTAAAAAATCACTGCCTAATCCAAAGTCATGAAAATTAATACCTCTTTTCTTCTAAGGGGATCATAGTTTTCCCTCTTACATTTAGGTGGATGACCCATTTTGAATTAATTATTGAATCTGGTGTACAGTAGTGATCCGTCAGCATCTTTTCGCATGTGGATGTCCAGTAGTTCCAGTACCATTTGTTGGAAAGGTTATGCTTTCCTTCTTGACTTGTCTTGGCACCTTTATTGAAAATCAAATTGACTGGGGCACCAGGATGGTGCAGTCAATTGGTCATCCGACTCTTGGTTTTGGCTTGGGTCTTAATCTCAGGGTCATGAGATCAAGCCCAGCGTCTTGCTCCACGTTCCGCAGGGAGTCTTCTTGAGATTCTCTCTCTCTCTCTCTCCCTCTCCCCCTCCTCCCTCATCCTCCCCACTGTGCATGCTCTGTCTTTCTCTCTCTCTCTCTCAAAAATAAATAAATCTTAAAAAAGGAAAAAGAAAATCAATTGACTATAAATGTGAGTTTATATCCGGGCTCTCAATTCTATCCATTGATCTATGTGTTTGTTCTTACATGACATTGTCTTGATAACTATAGCTTTATAATAAGTTTTTGAACTGGAAAGCATAAGTATTCCAACTCTGTCTTCTTTTTCAAGATTGTTTGGTTATTCAATCAAGGTCCTTTGCATTTCTGTAAGAATTTAAAGATCAGTTTGTTAATATCTGCAGAAATGCCAGCACAAATTTGGCTAAGGATTGCATTGAATTTATAGTACTACCATCTCAACACTATTAAGTTTTCTGATCCATGAACATGAGACATCTTTTCATTTATTAAAGTATTCCTTGATAAGCTGGAGAGTATAAGCTTTGCACCTATTAATTTTGTTTCTAAGAATTTTAACTGTTTGATGCTATTATAAATGGAATTTTTTCCTCAACTTCATTTTCAGATTATTCTTTGCAAGTGTATAGAAATGCAATTTTCAGCTTGTGTCCTCCAACCAGGCTGAACTCTTTTGTTAGTTTTAATAAGTTTTTAGTAAATTCCTTAGAATTTTCCATATACAAGATCCTATATATGGAAATACAGTTTTTCTTTTTCCTTTTTAATTTGGATAACTTTTCTTTAATTTTCTTGTCCAGTTGCCCTGCTAGACCTTCAACAGAGTGCTGAATAGAAGTAATAAGTGTGAATCCTTGTCTGATTCCTGATCACAGGGGGAACACATCAGTCTTTCAGCAGTATGTCTGGTACCGATCTTTTCTTTCATAGATCCTTTTTATCAAATTGAAGAGGTTCCCTTCTATTTTTAGTTTGTTGAGTGTTTTATCATGAAAGACTAAGAATTATATAAAATAATTTTTGGCATCAATTGATATGCTCATGTTTCCTTTGTGCTTAATTCTATTGAATGTAGCATACTGCATTAATTAATCTTTACATACTATACCTACCTTGCATCCTCAGGTAAATTACATTTGGTCGTGCTGTGTAATCCATTTTATATGTTGTTGTATTTGGCTTGCTAGCATTTTGTTGAGGATTTTTGTGTATATATTCATAAGAGGTACTTTTCTGTAGGTTTCTTCAGATGTCTTTGTTTGGTTTGGGTATGAGCCATCTCTTCAGTTTTCCTTTTTTAAAAGATTTATTTATTTATTTTGAGAGAGAAAGGAGACAAGAGATGAGATGGGGGAGGGACAGAGAGAGAGGGAGACAGAAAGTCTCAAGCAGGCTCCCGACTAAGCACATAGCCCCGTTCGGGGCTCCATCTCACTACGGTGAAATCATGACCTGAGCCAAAATCAAGAGTTGGATGCTTAACCAATTGAGCTATCCATGTGCCTCAAAGGCATCTTTTTTTTTTTTTAAAAATAAACCTTTACCAAGGAGATTTTGAGTTGAAGATTCCCTTAAATAATAAAAGAAAGAGATTTGACAGACCTGGGAATAAAAGAGTGATGGAACTTGGACCACTTGGAACCCATTAACGTAAATGCCCTTTCTCCAAATTATCATGGGTTTACTTAGTACATTTGCAGTATCCTTTCCCCCAGAGTGCCTGCAGTAGCTTCAACTTGGAAAAACAGCTTTATAGTGGTGCTGTGATTAATAGTGGCCAACTGTAAAAATAAACTTTTCCTGGGATGTGGAAAACAATATTTTTCACTTGAATACATATCAGTGTAAGAAATCATATCTTTCCTTTTTCTTTTTCTCCTTCTTTCCTTTCTTCTTCCTTCCTTCTCTCCCTGTCTCCAACCCCTCCATTTTTCCTTCCTTCCTTCCTTCCTTCCTTCCTTCCTTCCTTCCTTCCCCATCCTTCTTTCCTTCCTTCCTTCCCCATCCTTCTTTCCTTCCTTCCTTCCATCCCCATCCTTCTTTCCTTCCTTCCTCCCTTCCTTCCTTCCTTCCCTCCTTCCTAATAAAAGATATAATTGCCAGTGTTAGAGAATAATTCCAATTAATCAATTAACTAAATAAAAATTTCTTTCTTGGGGCACCTGGGTGGCTCAGTCATTGAGCGTCTTCCCTCTGCTTGTGTTCCCTCACTCACTGTACTTCTCGCTGTCAAATAAATAAAATCTTAAAAAAAAAAAAATTTTTTTTTCTTTTCTTTCTTTCACTTTCTTCCTTTTTGATTAGTTCAAAAGTGGCTGCAGAATAATCCCACAGTAACCATTTTTATTTGGTTCATCCATTTTTTTTTTTTTTGGAAACATGACTGTTAATCAAAATATATTTTATACAATTTATATCTTGTCACTTTTACATAGAGTTTTCCTTACTAATGGACATTGATGAGGATCATCTTAGATAACCCCACAAGGGTCATAAACATTAATAATAGATTATTATAATGCGTAGGAGGGATAGAACTTATGTCCCTGAGAGAGGCTGAACAATGAGACGCATTGTTTTTATGTGATTCTCTCAGATTTACCTTTAGATTTAGTAACTACCTCCTCAGAGATGCTGAGAGCATGAACTTTGCTAATGAGACATTTATGAACAATCAATACAGCCTTTACTTAACCAACTACCTAAAGACAAGAATACCTGAAATTTTAATTATGAAGGAACTGATCCTTGGAGACCAAATAAAAGTCAGTATGAAGAAAGAAGGTTTTTTTCGATTCCCTATGTTGGCCAACCCTTATTAGTGCTAAATAATGACCCAAAAGTTGAGATGGAGAGAAAGCAGCTAACTGTTAATCTGTATACCATCCATCAGTCTCATCCTCATTGGCATTATTTTAGCTAGTCCAAACTATTAAAATAATCTTTAAGTGCATTCAGTGTACACCTAACCTGAAAAACTTAAAATATGTTTGACATTTGGGGACAATTTTGAGATTAAAATGATATTCAGATTATATTTCTAATTGCCTGATTTCAGTCCAAATCTTGAGCCATAGAAGAATATAATAAAACCAATGAAATATGCAACCCCTTCAGAATTAAAATCAAGTTAAGAGAGGGGAAAATAAAATTTGGGTAAGAAAGATTTCTTTCTTGAGCTAGTAAACATGTGTAAATGTTACTATACTGTGAGGATAAAATATTGAACATTGCCTACAATTACTTTAAGTAATTGTAAGTAAGACACACTTAAATTAATACTGGCTGGAGTCTAGTAGAAGTTGGCTTAAATTACCACAAATTAGTTTAAAGGTTTTTATGGACAACACTTTTCATGTAATTTTGCCAATGTGTAAACTTTTACTAGCTAATTGTGTGAATGTCTAAGTATCTTTTGGAATTTTGGAGAAAAACTCCGACCCTGAGTATTCTAAGTGTTCTCTAAGCTTAATTACTGGGATTTAGAACTTCATTTTAAGACTCATTGATATAAACAACTAATTTTTAGAATATGACCTTGACTACAGAAAAAGAGCACTGGCTCAAAGTGGGAAATAGGGTCAATCACAGCAGCCTTCACTTGTCCTTGGTAAGTTGGGTCTTTAAAGGCAATCTTCGGGGCGCCTGGGGGGCTCAGTGGAGCCTCTGCCTTCGGCTCAGGTCATGACCTCAGGGCCCTGGGATCGAGCCCCGCATCAGGCTCTCTGCTCAGCAGGGAGCCTGCTTCTCCCTCTCTCTCTGCCTGCCTCTCTGCCTACTTGTGATCTCTCTCCTCTCTGTCAAATAAATAAATGAAATCTTAAAAAATAAAAAAAAAATAAAGGCAATCTTCACAATGAGCTGCTGCACTTTGATTTAAACTATAATATTTTTTTCTTTCAGGGCACCTGGGT
>CM053607.1:4233059-4250982 GCA_028646535.1 Procyon lotor
AAAAAAAAAAAAAAAATTTAATTAGTTGATATGTAATACCAGTAGTCTTTACCAAACAACTTTTAGTTAAAATATTAATAGGTGGTTATAACCCTTCCAATTTTCCTGAAAGATGTGTTTTAAAAATGCGTGAGTCTGATGTAAAGTTTACAATGATGCCTTTGGGGACAAAAAGAATGGGATAAGGGCAGCAGGAGGAATAGAGGGCACTTGAAATAACTGATCCTGAAATCTAGTAATTATAATTAACTGGCAGTTTCTATTTCTGATGTGATGCAGACGGTCCACCGCACTCCCTCTTCATCCATCGCCCCCAAACCCTGAGCTGTTCCACCCTCCCCGTGGGTCTCAATCATCTCAGTCATAATCATGGTCCTCCTGTGACATTTTCTGTAGAATAAACAGAAGACCTTTCTGCAGAGGCCAAGTCTGCCCCCAGGATGAAGCTCTCCAAGGAAGGGAGGCTCAGCTATGGTCAGTTCTGTGACCTCAGGGGGCCGAAACCAGGACAAAGAGGACATGGGGGTATCGACGGCCCAATATGAGCCCTTCTTGCCTCAGGGATCTTGAAGTAATTGCTGGGAATAAGGACCAGAAAGCAGTGTCCATGTGCCCAAGAAAGAAAGCAAAGAATCCGTGGTCACTTCGTTCGGGGGGAAGGCTGCACTTTTGGTATTCTATGTTCTCTACAAAACAGGTAATGAAAGGGCCATGGTCTCCTCTCCTCCCTTGTCAATCAGATATCAAATGGAGATGTGATTACTCTTTACCTGCCTTGTGTTTCTTTGAGGGAAACCCTTCTGTGAACAAGGGATTAATGGACAGAATCAGAAGACACAGGGCAGTTTTAAGAATGCGCAAGGGAGTGGCACCTGGGTTAAGCCTCTGCCTTCCGCTCAGGTCATGATCTCAGGGTCTTGGGATCAAGCCCGAATTGGGCTCTCTGCTCAGCAGGGAGCCTGCTGCCCCGTCTCTCTCTGCCTGCTTGTGATCTCTTCCTGTCTGTCAAATAAATAAATAAAATCTTAAAAAAAAGAATGCACAAGGAGATCAAATAATACAATCTTAATTTTTACACAAAGTGCCTGATGTGCCTTCAAATATAAATGTGTCAACAAGGTGCTCTCAAACTATGATGGCCAAAGAAAGTGACAAATGCACAACCTTCCAACAACTGGCACTTCTCTGTATGTATGCCCATGTTCAAACATAAAGAGCTTTTACGTTTGTTCTAGAGCACGTCAGAAATGGTTTTCAAGATGGTTTTTTTTTTTTTTTGGTTATTATACTCAATAAAGATAGCATCTTACATCTTACGACCAGTACACACCCAAGCTCACAAATTTCAAGGACAGCTGTTACCGTCCACACATGCAGTTTACTGTCATCCTATTCTATTTATTCTTTCCTATGTTATTCTATTATGTCATAATACTTCATATTTTTAAATGTTTTCCAACTTATTGAATTAATTGTTGATCATAGACCTCAACTCTCTGGTTGATAGTTACTGATTTAGATATCTCTGAAGTATAGAAATCACAGGATTGAGCCCTGTTTTGTAGAGACAAGGATGTATGAACAACCTCCCTCGCTGGCTGTGGCAATTATTCATCACGTACACATATATAAAAGTACCAAGTTGTACACGTTAAATATATATAATTTTATTTGTCGAGTATACATCAGTAATGATGAGGAAAAGAGAAAATATTTCAAAGACACCTGAAAAAGGACTTTTGTCTAAAATATACAAAGAACTCTTAAATTTCAACAGTGAAAAACAATCTAATTTGAAAAATGGGGAGAACATCTGCACTGAAGACACCGCCCCAAAGAAGATGAATAGAAGGTAAATAAGCGTATTACAAGATGCTCCTCATCATATGTCTTTAGAAAATTACAAATTCTAACAGTGAGGTACCACTACACACATTCATTGGAATGGCTAAAATCCGGAACACGAACCCTATCAAATTCTGGCGAGGCTGTATTACAAAAGGAACTCTCATTCACTGCTGGTGGGAATGCAAAGTGGTACAGGCCCTTGGCGATATCTTTTGTGGTTTGACAATTTCTAACAAGCCTAAACATCCTCTCACCATGTGATCTAGTAATCACATTCCTTAGTATTTCCCCCAACGAACTGAAAACTTATGTCCCCACAAAAACTTGCACATAGACATTTAAGCGGCTTTGTTCATAATTCCCTCAGCTGGGAAGCAGACAAGATATCCTTTAGTAGGTGAATGGATAAGTAAACCGTGGCATATCCATTCGATGGAATATTATTCAGCACAGAAAGAAATGAGCTGTCAAGCCATGAAAATACATAAAGGAAACTTGAGTGCATATTATTTAGTGGAAGAAGTCATTTTGAGAAGTCTACTTGCTTATGATTCCAACTTTCCAAGAGTGGCAAAACCATATTGCCACTTGTAACAACATGGATGGACCAAGAAGGCATAATGCTAAATGAAATAAGTCAGTCAGAGAAAGACAAATACCATATGATTTCACTTATATGTGGAATTTAAGAACCAAAACAAATGAACAAACAAAGGGAATATGAGACCAAAAAAACCAGACTCTTAAATACGGAGAACAAGCTGGCGGTGACCAGAGGCGAGGTCGGTGGGGGGATGGGTGACATAGATAAAGGAGATCAAGAGTCTACTTTTCTCCATGAGCCCTGAGAAATGTGTACAATGGGTTATCTGTACAGGTGTACAATGCACAATGTATCTGTACATTGTACAAGTACAATGAATCAGGTGTCATTATGTTGTATACCTGAAACTGATATAATACTATATGTTAATTATACTCGAATAGAAAAATCAATTAAAAAAGAAGGAAGGGCACAACTATAGAAACAATAAAAAGACCAGTGGTTTCCAGGAGCTGGGGGAGGGCTAGATGAATAGGCAGAGCACAGAGGAGTTTCAGGGCAGGGAAACCATCCTGTACAATACTATAAACGTTAAAGGCCGCTGTATGCCCCACCAAACCCAAGGACTGTACGGCATTTCAAGAGTGACCCCAATAAGAACTATGAACTTTGAGTGACATGTCAGTGAAGATTCAGGGTTATATCAAATGTACCCCTTTTGTGAGGAATGTTGCTAGTGAGGGAGGCTGTGCATTTGTGTGGAAAGAAGCCATATGGGGACTTTCTGTCCTTAGTTTTGCCGCTCTAAAACTTAAAATTCACTTTTTAAAGAAAGTCAGTTGCACAAGCTTATAAATTATAGGTTCGGTCCTCATAAAGTCTGGATCTGTCCCTGATTACTATAGGACCAATACTAATAAAATGTATGTTTCATAATTTCCTAGGTGATTTAATGCATTGCAACATTCTATCTCCTGTTGAATTTCAAATGACTCCTGAGCTGCACACCGTAATTCCCACGACTTTGGGTAGCTCTCTTATTATCCTGTGGACACAGGCCCTTCTCACTCAGTGTCCCTCTAATAACATGCTAACATAATTGTAATTAGTAGTTTGATGTATTTAATCTTGACTTTTACCCATTCTATATTTAAATAGTTGTAATGAGGGCATACATATAATTCTAGCTTATTTCCCTCAATTAGTGTCATGAGTATTTCTTCATGATCATCACTCAGTGGCATCAAAATAACCCACTGTGTGAATGGGTCATTATCTTATTAATAATCCTCTTATTGAAAACTCAAGTTGGGAACACTGGTTACGTCTCAGCTACGGCTTTAGAAATAAGCTAGACACACATATTAGGCCAGTAGATTGGTTTTTAGTCTACTCCAGAGTCTGACTTTAATGATAGATGTATTTTAAGGTAAAGTGAACTCTCAGTTAGTGCCAAGTCCTTTTAGCTCAAATACATAATAAAGATGAAGGAAATTTATGTATGCTATAATTTCACATGAAACTTTTAGCCCCACAAAAGTAGGGCCAGAGCTTGTCTCCTCCATCACCGAAAACCAGGACTGGGCTCAGTACTTGGCACATATTCAGTTCAATAAATATGTGATGAATGAATTAATAAAGAAAGGCCACAGTCCGTAGGGGCTAACCCGAAGCCAATGCAAACAAAAGCTCAACACTGAGATTTGGAAAACAAGAAATTCATTTTGAAGGGAGAAGGCGTATTTTGTAACACGGGCGCATGCCAAAACAGCCTTCTGGATCTTTCTGTGCTTCACACCGAATGACTAATGATGTGTGGCTGGGGTGATGAAGGACTTTGTCAGGATCCTATAATTTCTCTCCAAACATGGAAACATCGTGTGTTTCTCCCATCAGGCAGATGCTGTCTATAGAGAATATTTAATTAATAGAAGTGCCAACCTCTTAACTCCACCTTTTGAAACTTCGCCCTTTCAAGAATAATTACTCTGTAGCTACCTAATTTCCATACTAATTTTGTTAATGAGCTGTTAATTTTGTGGTCTAAATGACACTACCAGAGGCTAACTGGATTAATGGTGTCCAGACACCAGCTTACACGCATGCAGGAAAAGTAATTAGTTTAATGGCACCATTTTTTTCCATACCGGATTTATAAAGGAAGATTCCAATTTCATGGCGCCTCCATGTTTGTATAGGTTAAGGTTCTTCGCATCCCCTACTTTACTTGTCTCCCCAGTTAGTTAATAAAATGAAAACCAAAAAAAGTACCTAAGGTCTAAGGGTTTTCAATTTGATGCTGTCTTAAATCACCACACTTTTCAGTAAGCGGAGATTTCCACCGTCTCGTAAGGATTTGGACGCCCTTTCCAAGTATACGGTAAAACAACAATGAGGGGAGGGGTCAGAGATTCATTTATTTATTCCACAAGTCTTTACTGGGCTTCTCTTGCACTGGGCACCAGGTTGGAGGCTGCATGGAACCTGAGAACAAACAAGCCTCAGTCTTGGGGGGCTCAGAATTCCCCAAAGCTGAACGAAGGTCAGGACAGGAGTGCCAGGAAGGGATAGGAAGGGACAGGAAGAACTCAGAATTCTAGTTTGTGCTTTACAACTGACCCAGAGACCTTAAAATTCCCCTCAGTTTGACCATACTTTTATTTTTTTTAATTTAATTTTATTTAAATTCAATTAATTAACATACAGTGTATCATTAGTTTCAGATGTAGCGTTCAATAATTCATTAGTTGCATATAACACCCAGCGCTCGTCACATCATGTGCCCATCACCCAGTTACCCCATCTGCCCACACTTGGCCATACTTTAGACTGGCTTCTTCCTGACTCTGTGCCCCTGATCTCCCTTTTTTAGAGCATTTACTTTGAAAGCTTTCAATTCTTTGAAAAATGAAAATTATTTCTCTGTCCCTTTGAGATGTAAATCTTTTTAAAGTCTTTGCCACTTTCACAGCACAGAATTGTCTTTCTCAGGGACGTGGGAGATATCCCTGGAAATGTAATCACCAAGGAAGATAACGCCTCTATCTCCCAGTCTGTTGGGAGTGGGAGCCTCCCTTCAGTGGGCACCTACCAACAAATGCAGACAGCCTCTTCAACAGAGAAAAACAGCAAACTCAGGAATAACTCAATGTGATGGACACATTCCAGTGATTAACAAATCTGTAAAGTTGTTTTCCATTAGCTCACCTCAGCGGTTACAGAACTCTATCATCTTTGTTCAGTGCTGTTGAGTCCACATTCAGTTCTTGCCTCTTTTTCTTATTGCAATAGCCTTAAATAAAGTCTACTTGCCTGTTTCACACTATCTGGTGTGATTTTTAGTTTAACTCAATCAATGATTCCTTGGACAGGTTGCTTATGTTCTCTGATCCAAAGTCCGTATCTGTAAGAGATTGACCCTAAAATCTGACCTGTTTATCTCATTTTATACTTTATAGTGAGAAAGAAAATAGAAGAATAAATATATGTGTAAGTATTTGAAAACTATAAAATACTATGTTGTAGAGGAGTTATAGTGTGTATAATAGTTAATAGACAAATTACCAACTGTAGTAGCTCATTTTATAAATCAGTGTGTTTAATAATTATACACTAAAATACAATTATAGGCTAATTAATACAAATAATCCATCTAAAATTGTTTAAAAACTAGAAAAGGCCTTCTACTACCTTGATCTCAAGCTTTCTCTTTCTTACAATTGAAGAGAGGCAATGAGCTCTATGTTGGAAGACTTCAGTGATTTCTTTAGGAGAAAATAGCATCCTGTCTTATAGACATGAATACTCAAGTTTTGGGGTCCTGCTTTTCTTCCTGGTGAAAGGAAATAAGAACACTGAGGGCTCTCTGTTGGAGTCTGTTTTCCATCCATGAAGCAGCTCATGATACTCTATGAGTAGTCACACCATGGCTATTCTTGGCCACTTGATTCTGTGTCTTCTTTTTGAGACTGGCTAGCTTCCCTCCCTTCTTCTGACACATATACCTGAAACCACACACCTGAACCGTGATGGACAAAGTTCATCCTGCTCTAGGACTGCAGGATCATGTTCAAAATATTTGAAAAATGCAAACGCATCTTAAAATGATCCCAGGGGTGAAAAAAACCTCGTGCCCAGACTGAGATCCAGAACAAAATGAAAATGGTCTATTCCTTCTGGCAAAGCATAATAAAGATGCTAATGGAAGGGAATACCGACTAGTTGTCAGGAGATCTGAGTTCTGCTTGTCTTGGAAATAAGTAGTTTACTCTTAGTGATCAACCACTCATGGAAAATGAGAACCTGTAGCTCTTCTCCATTGGCATCGGGCCACTGTGCCCCCTTTGACTAGGACACCTGCATGGCTGGCTTCCCATTGTTGTCAGGATAAGACTAGAACTTCTCTAATATGCTCCTGGCTCTAGACCCTTGTCCCCCTTCACCCTCATCTCCCGACTTCCCCCCATTCTCTATGCTTCACCCACCCTCACCATCTTCAAAGGCCTCAGAGCACCCAAGTGCTTTATCCCTCCCAAGTGCTGTACCCTTTCTCCGCAATAATCCCCAACCTTTACCACCCCACCCCATGTCTTCTTCAGCAAGCAACTTCTCTGAGGTATTACTGAGGTATTGTCTCTGATAATCCCCACCCCCATGAGATGGGTCACTTTCATGAACATCTCTTCTGAGGCACTTACAGGCACAATTTTATGCTTTGATTACTTAGCTAAGTTTTCCTGAACCAGACCATGGGGTCTTCCAAACCAGAGCATTAAGTTCCCAAAGAGTACAAGATATTTGCATTATTACCTCCTGTCATCTTCTTGATGCCCAGCAGAGGGCAAGGCTCATGGAGAACACTCTCCATGGGTGTTGCGGAGAACAGAGGCACTTGAGATGTCCAGAAAATTCTATAGAGATTAAATAGGTGTGTGCACAGCCCACTGTTTGCAATTGTCATTCTCTGTGTGTGACAGAGAATGAAGGCAGAGGCTCATTTTCAAAGAAGGAACTGGCATTTATCAGTAAGAGCCAAGAATCATGGACCCATGCCAGTGGTTAGGCGGTGATTTGAGTGTTATGCTCACGTAAATTATTCTATCCTTATGCAGCTCTGTGAGGTGAGTATTTATCTCAGTTTCATACATGACCAAACTCAGGCGTCAAGAAGCTACCCTTGGCTACAGAGCTTATAGAGCCCCTTAGACCATTTTATGCAATACTCACAGTGTGAGGTAGGAAATAAGATAAAATGGAGGCTCAGGGAATGTAGGAGCTTAACCAAACTCACATAACATCCATAATTCCTCCATAAACGTGGACCTGAGTTGGTAAGGCTCGTAAAGGACAGAGTTTGAAATTGTACAGGATCATCTGACCACTAGCCCACACTTAAGAATATCATGTTAAAAAATACTCAAGTAAGCCAAAAAAAGTAGACCATGAGTAAACAGGGAGCAATGAACAGATATAACCAAGAGAAAACAAAATGTAATATGGTGAGTTAAAAACGATCAGGTCAGCAACCATGTTAAACTATTAAAATAAATGGTTTAAATACATCCATTAAAAAGGCATAAATTGCTAGGATAGATTTAAAAAGTAGGACCCAAATATAAGCTGGTTATAAGAAAATGAGCAACAACAACAGCAAACCCTCTCACTTTAAGTATAAAGGCACAATTATGTTAAAATAAAATGATGGAAAAAGATCTACCAAGCTAACAGTAATCAAAAGATACTGAAGTGGCTTAATTAATACCAAAGTACATTTCAAGGCAAGGACATTGCCATGGATCGAAAGAATCACTTCATTAATAGGACATCATAGTGCTAAACATGTATGCAACTAGTTACAGAACTTTAAAATTCATGAGCAAAAACTTACAGAACTACAGAGACAGACACATTCACAATTGTAGTTGGATGTTTTCACACTGCTCTCTCAAAAATGAACAGAACACTTGTAGAAATATGTAACAAAATATCGATAAGGATATTGATAGACCCGAAACGTGGGGTCAACCTTATTTATCTACTTGAGTTCCTAAATCCTCAGTCCTACAACTGCTGGATCACATTCTTTTGAAATGCATATGAAGTCTTTACCAGTACAGACTATAACCTGGACAAAAAAAAAAAAAAGAAAAAGAAAATATAGCATCAATAAACAAAGAAAATTCAGACACAGTGTGTTCTCTGAGTACAGAGAATTAAATAAGAAATCAGTAACAGAAATGTGGAAAATCATCAAATATAGGGAAACCGACACACTTCTCAGCAAACCACCGATCATATCATGCGTTGGCAAGGGTGAGAGGTTGGAACTCTCATGCACTCCTGGTGGAAATTTTTAAAAAAATGGTACAGTCACTTTGGAAAACAGTATGGCAGTTTCTGAACATTTAAAGTTATTTGTTTTATATGATGCAGATGGTACACATCTAGGTACTTACCCAAGATAAATGGAAACATATGTCCATAGAAAAACTTCTACATAAGTGTTTACAACAGGTTTATTTGTTATAGGGCAAAAATGGAAACAACCCAAATGTCTATCAGCAGGTGAATGGATAAACAGATTGCAATATAGCCATACGATCAAATATTATTCAGCAGTAAAAAGAATGAATCATTAGTAATTCAAAAAATATAGATGGATATCAAAACAATTTGAATGAAAGAAGCCAAAAAAGAGAGTACATATTATGTGATTCCATTTACATTAAATGCAAACTGATCTAAGGTGTCAGAAAGCCGATCATTGATTGCCTTGGCACAGACGTGAAGGGATGGGTAATGGGAGAAGGGGAGGGAGGAAATAATAATAATTGAGGATTTCAAACAAGGAAACTCATAGAGCAATAACTATGTTCCCTGTCATGATTGTATTGGTGGTTTGTATTGTATTGGTGGTTTCATAGTGTGTAACTGTATCAAAACATATCAAATGTTTTGTCCAAATGTTTTAGTCCACACTATGAACACCATGTTCATAGTGTGTAACTGTATCAAAACATATCAAATGTCCAAGTTAAATATATGTAATTTATTGCAATGGCTGTTACAACCCACTAAAACTATTTTGAAAAATGCCCGTGGAAATATTAGAAAAAAAACACAAACCTGCACTGTTTAGAGGTACATGGTTACCTACAAACCTATGATGAAAAGTTAAGAAGTAAAGATATTTAATTTATAATAATTCACTAAGTTACATGTCTGTTTAATATGGTTTTCTGTATCTCTTATATTTTATAATAGAAAGTTTAACATTTTAAAAAGAATATAAAACCACATTACACCCAGTCTTGCAATTCACTGTTTCCACCCAAGAACATGTGGTTAAGAGGCAAAAACTTGAATTAAAAAATTATGATTATTAAATGTAGAATGTATTACATTATTAAAACAGTTCTTGGGGCGCCTGGGTGGCTCAGTGGATTAAAGCCTCTGCCTTCGGCTCAGGTCATGGTCTCAGGGTCCTGGGATCAAGCCTCGTATCGGGCTCTCTGCTCAGTGGGGGGCCTGCTTCCCCCTTTCTCTCTGCCTGCCTCTCTGTCTGCTTGTGATCTCTCTCTCTGTCAAATAAATAAATAAAATCTTTAAAAAAAAAAAAAAGAATGAGTAGAGTTCTCTGAGAAGCATAGAGCACTTTAAGAGATGCGTAATTCTAAAGTTTGAGCATAGCCTCATGCATCCCTCTCTGTCAAATAAATAAATAAAAGACCTTAAAAAAAAAAAAACAGTTCTTAATAAAATGGGTAGGGTTCCTCATTTATGTATCTAGGAATACTAGCCTACCTTTTTGTTTGTTTCAAATGTTATTTTTCACTTTAAAGACTATATTTTTATTGCAATCTTCAGGTCATGGCAAAATTGAAAAGAAAGTACAGAGATTTCCCATATGTGTCCTGCCCCTCCTCACATGCATAGTCTCCCCCACCCCCATCCCCACCCAACCCCATCCCCATTGGTTGTAACTGTAACATATCACTCAAATGTAACACATCAAAATTACTCAAAGTCCATGGCGTACCTTAAGATTCACTCATGGTGTTGTACATTCTGTGGGTTTGGACAAATGTATATGACAGGTACTCACCAGTATAGTGTATACACTCATACAGAGAAGTTTCCCTGCCCTGAAAATCCTGTGTTCCCCCTATTTATCTCCACTCTCCAAACCTCGACAACCACTGATCTTTTTCCTCTCTCCATCATTTTGCCTTTTCCAAAGTGTCATATAGATGAATTATACAATATGTAGCCTTTTCAGATCGGCTTATTTTGCAGAGTTTTGTGCATTTAGGTTTCCTTCAGGTCTTTTCATGGCCGATAGCTCATTTCTTGCTAGCACTGAATAATATTCCATTGTTTGGAGGGACCCCAGTTCATTTATCCATTCACCTGCCGAAGGACATCTTAGTTGCTTCCAAGTTGTGGCAACTATGAATAAACTTTTATAAACATCTGTGGGCAGGTTTTGTGTGTGTGTTGGGGTGGGGCGACATAAGTTTTCAACTCTGGGTAAATGCTAAGAAGATCAGTTGCTGGATTGTAGGATAAGAGCATGATTAGTTTTATAAGAAACCGTCAAATTATCTTCAAAACTTTTTTTTTTAAATGACCTATACTTCTATGTCTATCGTCATTCGATAAATTAACAAATCTCTAATGTTTTTTATAAAGTATAATAGCTATTTTTAAATCATGGAATGATTTAATGGAACCATTAAATGGAAAACTGCACAGAAGTAAACAAAAAAAATCACATATAAAATAATATTTCTAGAAAGCAGAGGAAGAGACGACTGTCCAAAGAAACGGGAGCACCACCCCCGGACCCTCTAAAGGGCTGCATGACATGTTTCGCTGTGGTAAAAGAACTCTCCTGGGTAACAATCATCAGAGTGTGGGTCTGAACAATTCATAATATTGATTTTTGCCGGTAACTAATGAAGTCCCAGAAGATCAGGAGCAAGTCAGATAGTGAGTAGAAAATTCGGAGGTAGATTGGGTTGCCAGAATAACAGAGACAGTCATTTCAACCTCAGTGATCTGAGCCATCAAGAGAATGATCAAAGAACAAGACAAAGGTCATGAATAAAAACGGCTTACCGAGGTATAGATTGCTCATCATCACACGAAACAGTAATAAATTCAATTTTAAAAGTGACTGCTGGAGAAGAAATATTTCCACAAGACTTTATCGAAAAATGCAGTGTAACTTGGAAAGGACATGAAGACAGTTCCCCCAAAGAATTCCAGACACCGCAATGATGTGTGAAACACCGCAGCTTGCTCTGCCAACCTCCGCCCCACAGGAAAGTGCGTGCATGAGTTACGAAGCACACCATGGGAAGAGTGACTAGGGGGAAAAAAAAATGTGTTCTCAGCAGAAAATAAAAAAGTATTGGGTTTAAATGAAATGATATTCTTGGAGCAGAGTGCGGTAGTAAATGAAGCTGCCGGGACAAATTCCTAAAACATTTCGTGGGAACAAGGTGACTTGCACGTGGGACTTGGGGAAGCAGCAACAATGATTAAACTCCCCACACAACCTCTGAGCACCGATGGCTGGAGGTGGAGACTGAGTTTCCCTAGATCATCACTGTCCAGCTGAGATACATCACAATCCCCATAAGTGGTTTTGAGTTGTCCAGTAGCCACATTTAGAAAAGAAAAAAGAAACAGGTGAAATTAATTTTAATCACAAATTTTATTTGATCCAGTCTAAATAAAACATTAAGACTTCACACATATAACCATTAGATGTAAAAGATTGATGAATGGTACCGTTTGCACTCATTTCTTTCATGCTGTGTTTGAAAGCTGATGCACTTTGTACTGAACAGAGCATCTCGGTTCAAACCAGCCACGTTCCCAGGGCTGAGATCCCATGGCCAGTGGCCATGGCTTTGGTCCACAGAGAGCTAGAACTTGGGGATGTACAGAGGAGTCCCCATACCATCCTGGGGAATGAGACCCTCATAACCAAAGAGTTGAGGGATTCACAACAACACGAGCTTCATTTGATTGCATTTCACATATTGAAACATGTCATAAAATTCCTTTGAACAGAAGATTCCATCTTCTGTGCTCAAAATGTTTGAAAATCCCCCTGCTAGACTTTCTATTGCAAGTAAAGTAATCCTCCAGGCCTCCCTGGTTAGCTAATAGCTCATAGTTATTCAGCCAGTGAGTGCAGCGCTGAGTCTGAATTGTCTCCCAGCTCTTCACATGGCCACTGGGCACCAGTTGTTGAGAATATGCCCACACCAAGTGACAAATGTCCTGTGAGAGAGAATGCGATCATTGATTGTTTCAGAAGCTTATGGGTTGCCACAAAGCAATCAGAAGATTAGAGAAGGTTCTTTCTGATTTTTATTTGCTTTGTGGAGTTTTGTTTTAACCAGAGGTCAAGTTAGTGGCTACTTTGCTATTGAAATATAGCTTTGGAACACTGAAAAAATAAAATTAAAAAAAAAAAAGAAATATAGCTTCTGTCTCATTTGTTCTGAAATGCAAAAATATCTTGATCAACCTTCCAACAGGAGAGTGAGGCTTGGTTGCTTTTGTTTAGTTTGGAAATTTTAAACTTTGAAATAATTATAGATTTACAGAAAGTTGCAAAGAGAATATGTGGAGATCTCCAGTACCCTTCACCCAGCTTCACTCCAATGACCACATGTTACCTAATTACAGTACACTGCAAAGACCAGGATATTGACATTGGTACAGATGTGTTTAGTTCCATGTCATTACCATCATTGGGTGGTTCTGTGTAATCATACCCATCATCTAGACACAGACTCATTTTATCACCACAAAGATCTCCTTTATGTCACTTTCCAATCTACCATCACCCCCAGCTGATGGTAACCACGAATCCAGTTTCCATCTTTTTAATGTCGTCACTTTGAGAATGTTACGTAAATGGAATCACATGGTATAGAAACTTTTGAGATTGGCTTTTTCACTCTAAGGAATGCCCTGGACATCCATCCGCACTGGTGTCCTTATCAGTAGTTCATTCCTTTATACCGCTGAGTAATATTCTCTGGGATGGGGATACCAGGGCTTACTCAATCATTCACCTACAGATGGACATTTATTTTTGTTGTTTTAGCTTTGGGCTGTTACAGATGAAGCTGCTATGAATGGTCATGTCCATGTTTGATGTAGACATGAGCCTTCATTTCTTTGGGATACGTGCCAAGGAGTGAAACAGCTGCCCAATCCTGCCAATGGATGTTTAGTTTTGCCAGAAACTGCCAACTTATTTTCCACAGTGGCTGTATCATTTTAGATTCCCACCACCAACAAATGAGAGATCAACTTTTTTTTTTTTTTTTACTTTTTTTCTTTTTATTTCTCCTTTTACTTTTGTTGTAGTTTCAGGGAACATTTATGCTTTCTGTGCACTGAATATTATGGAGAATTTACACCTGTCTCTGAAGTAAACAGCCCCACGAGCAGTGGTCATTTTTGGCAAGGTAGAGAGATTCATAGCAGATGCCAAGACTCCTAACCCAGAATGCTAAATTACTTTATTTCAAATTGTGTATAGTGTATGGTCTGGATAGGCATTATGTGTGTTTACATTTGATTCCTCACTGCTGTATCAGAGAGATATTTTTGGTGTTTGTCTCACTGACGAAGAGTTACTGCAGAGCAAAAGGAAACCTTTTGTATTTGCATCTGCTACAGTTCCAAGCATTACCAATGAGCTAATGATGAAATGCCCCCTTCTACTCACTGGACAGCATGTTGCCATAGCAACAGAGCATTCTATAAAGTTCAATTCAGCTGGTCATTATCCCAAAGTAGCAGACCACTAACATATTATGAAAGTTCTTGCTTTAAGTTGTAATTGAACCAGTGAATTACATTGGCCTTGGCACTGGGAACTCAGCCTTATATTTATATAGTAAAGGGGAATTAAAAGAAGACAACAGGTCTTGGTGAGTGCATACCTGAACAAGAAATTTTAATTAACTCAGTTTATCAGAGTCGGCTCATGGCTAATTTCTTCCCAAAAGGAATATGTTAGTCTGTTTAAGCATCTTATTAATAAATTGCATGCAACATTCATTGATCCCAAAGTAATACTTTGAACCATATTCCCCCATCCTCGCCCTTGGTATAGAAGGTCCAGGGAGGCAGGTCTCGGGGGAGGTAGCCTGGCTTGTTCACCATGATCTCGCTGGAATCTGGAATGGTGTCTGGTATACAGCAGGTGCTCAAGCAGAGCACAGGGTTCAGAATGTGGACTGGGGCCCAATGGCCCAGCTTAGACTCCGGCTCCCATATTTACAGACCACACAGCCAAGAGCAGGCCGGTCACACCTCTGTGTGTCCTCCGCCCGGGGGTCCAACTCCCAGGTTGGTGGCCACACAGTGAGCTCCTCTATGCGGAGGGCTTGGCAAAGAGGGCACCTCATAAGGACCCACTGCTATCATTTCCTCCCCCTTCTGGACTATGAGCCCTGCTCCAGTTCTGTCTAGAATGAGCAGGCTGCTGCCTCTATCAGCCCTCGCCCACCCAAAGCCAGAGAGGAGATGCTACCTCTGTCCCCAACACCCTCTAGGCCTTACAAAACCCCAAACCAAACCAAACACTCCTTTATGCAAAATCAGAAGCTGATAGCTTAAAAGAAATTTGCCACTACATTTTCTGTGAATGGAAACCAAATTATATCTAAAACAAGAGCACAGTTAATCGAGTCCTCTGGGTGTCCTTTCTAAGCTCTCATCCAGTTCTGAGCTTAAATGTAACTCCAGCTAGACTGAAAATGATTCTGCTAAGGAGGCAATTCAAGGTTCTGAAAGGAGATTACTTGCCTTGGATTTATTGTATCTAAATTACACAACAGCCACCCACTTGGCAGAGTGTGCAGCCCTTCCCTGACAGTCACCAGGCGGGGACACAGAGTCTAAATCAGCCTCACACCCCAGTGGTGAAATTTACACCGCCTCTGGTCCCATTAGTGTGAACTGGGATGGTTAAGAAAAGCCCATGCTAAGCACTTTTACAGTACATTAATTTAAAAGAAAAAAGGGGGGGGTGGAGCTGTCTACTCGATAGAATAAGAAAACAAAAATGTCATTTTTTTCTGAATTGGTACATTATGCTAATTATGAGAGATCCAAGTTATCTGGTAGAGTTTCCAAATGCTTTCTTCAGACAGGATCTTATCCATTCCTGTGGCTTCATTCCTCAGCTGATCTGAGGTCTCTATTACTGACCCAGACCTTTCTCTTTAGCTTCAAAGAAAAAAATTCACTTCATGCATCTGGAACTCAGCATGTTCCAAATAGCTGCGTTTCCTCCCCACTGGCCCAAATCTGCCCATGTACCTGAAATCCTGAATTCACTTGTTAGGATAAAAACTTTAATCTGACCCATCCTGCCTTTTAGCTTCATCTCCCGTCTCTTCACCCACAACTGCAGCTAACTTAAATTTCCCACCCTTTCCAAAATATCCCTGCCTTGCTATGGCTATGTATTTTGCAGAGCCTGTGCCTTCCCCCAGGAAGAACCTTCCAGACCTTCTCCACCAGGCAACCATCTCCTTATCTTCCAAGAGCCAACTCTCATGATTCTCTTCTGAGATGAGGAAATGTTTCTGACTCTCCTGTCCCAGGTCCGTGTTCCCAAATCTCTGTGCTCATTGGAAGCTATTCTTTCTTCAGTTAAGATAGTCAAATAAATTTGACTCAGTTTGCATTGATTCAAACTGCAGGGAAAGTATCTGTCTTTTCTTGTATGATGTGAGCTGTCCTTGAGGTCAAGTACTGAGTCTTATTCTCATCTGTGATACTTTTACTTTCCCAGCACATGGTGGGCTGTTAGTGAAGGCTGATTGAATGAGTACATGAAGATTTCAACTGAGGCTGTGCCTCAGAGGTCATTAGCTTGATGAAGCTAAGAGCTGAACTTTTATATTTCAATCTTCCTGGTTATTACTAAAGAATAGCAGAAGAATGGTTACATTAAATTTTCTATCACTTATTTTGACAACTTGAAGTGTCCAGAGTACACAGGTTGCCCCTGAATTTCTATGCACCCCTCTTACCGTCCATTCAACCGGAAGTGACTTGAGAGGTGAGAGGCAGAAGTGAGGTGGGGACAGGGCAAAAATTTGAAAAGACAGACATGAGAGGAGATCTATAGGCACAGCAGACTGGTTCTCAAATTTCAGTGACTATAAAGGCTACTCAGTAGGATTGCTGAAGTAGGAATTCCAGGTCCAGCCCCCGAGAGGGGGCTCAAGAGGTTTGCCATGGGGCTTGAGGACCAAGATCATTGAAAAGAATTCTAGGTGAAACTAACACAAGTGATATAGGAGGATTGTTTGACCAACAATTAGGAGCTATTGATTCTAGTCCGTATTATCAAAGATGCTAATGGTAATAGTCAGTTATAAACAAGCCTCAAGATATGGAGACTATCAATTAACTTCCCTAAGCCCTTTTGGGTACTACATGGAAAGTGCTTAGCACAATGTCTGGACCACAGGGAGCACTAACTGTGCTTGAGCCATCATCATGATGCTGCGGAGGAGGAGGAGGAGGCCATGGCCAAAGGCCCTCCTTCTACTCCAGAAGCTCTTTATTCCTCACATTAAAAAATAGCCCCTAATAGGTTGTATGTAGATATCATGGACCTTCGATCAGGCTACACAGTAGACTCACTTATAGGGCTATAAAACATTATAAATGCCTGGATCTTGCCTTCATCTGCAGAGACCTGACTTAATTGGTCCAAGTATTGATATTTTCTAAAATTTGTCAAGGTGAATGTAATGTGGATCCATAGTTGAGAACAACTGATATCTATAGCATGGGAGAATATGAAAAGAATCATGGATGATATACAATTAATTATTAAATAGTTAATCCAATTTTCTTCATCATTTAATTGGTCCCAAGTAGTAAGCCATATACTTTAGAAGATTGAAAGTCCTATACAGTATGTTTGGGATATTCTACAGGTCCTACAATTCTAGGGGCAGACATGGAGGTGTATCAGGTGGGACTCCTACTCATGGCCAGCCGCAAGGACTCTGGTCAGCTGACATCCTCCAGCTATTAACTCCTTCAGGGACTGCCTTACCTTTCAAATGTGGCCAAAATGTTCTCAGGGATGTCCTTGGCCTGAGGAAGATGGCAGTAGCCAAAGGTATGTTCTCACATTCCCACAGCCAATGGCTGGGCAGTGGGTCAAGGTCTTTGCCATTTCTGCTCAACTTCTCCAACAGAAAAATTTGCTTGAAGATCCACTGTGCTAGAGGAGACTTCTGACAGGTCTGTGCCATGGTCTGATGGCTCCCCTTGCCCAGTCTTGCTTCCTACCTTTTTCTTTCCATAGGTGTTACTCCCTGCAAAACTTCTGGTGCCCCAGGTCCATGTTAGTGTCTACATCTGAGAGAACCCAAATTGCAGTCTGAGCAGAGCTGAAACAACATGGTAGCAATGCCACATACACATACAAATCCAGACAAAGACTATGGGTAAGTGATGGGT
>CM053607.1:4251482-4288327 GCA_028646535.1 Procyon lotor
GGGATCTCAAAATCTGGGCATAACAGGACGAGGTGGCCAGGGGTTCCAGCCATACCATCCAGGGTGTGTCAGCTTGATCTCGTGGGAAAGGGAGGGTTACAGTGCCACAAAGGAAGGAAGAAATTAAAGTCTATTTGCTAAAGATTCTTTCCCCCCATAACCTTTCACAAGGGGGCCCCTTCTGTGAGCTGTGCGGCTCCTAACTGAGCACCCCCACTCCTTTCTGTTCCAAGATTCAGGGTGGTATTTTTCAAGCTTCTCAGAGGTGACACCCATAACTTCTGGGAGAAGGCACTTGCTCCCCCATACTCTCCCTCTGGATGCCAGCTCTTCATCAGAGGGGTACCTTGTCTGGACTAACAGCCTACGGGTTCCAACACTCTTTAGTTCCCGGAGAACACACACCCACTCCAATGAGCTCTCCCAGCCCACAGAGGGGCAGGCATACCTCTCTGTGTCCAGAGGTCATTGTTGGATAAGATGTACAGGGCATCCGTGGGTAGACTCAGACGTCCAGCGAGAAAGCCAACCATGGCAGGGCAGAGGTGCATCTCCCTTGGGGGTCCTCGGAGGGGCTGAGTGACCCGGGTGGACAAGGCGAGGCTTAATCAGGAGAAGAGGACAAGGTCTTCTCTGATACCTTCTCCAACGTCAGGTCTTAGCCCATGGATCTCCCAGGAAAACACCACAGCCAGCAAGCAGCCTCTGAAAGCCAGTGTCTTACCTGTTACCCAACAGTGTCAAAGTCAGGCATCAGATCGAGGTGATGTTCATTCAGGTTTAGATTTACGCTTGCTTGCTGCACTTCTATTAATTATTTTAAAAATTATGTCTCTGGCAATAACTTTGTCAATATAACTAGAAAATATGGAACTACCCTCTAGAGGAGAGTAAATCATGCAAAAATGTAATGAAAATTTTTATTGTAGTCCCCAAAGCAACTTGCAACGATGATTCAGCTGCTAATTGTAGATCCCTTTGTCTAAGGGTTATTGTCATTTGTAAGCAAATGCATTGTATCCTTTTTCAGAGCATTTGTCTGCAAAAGATTCCACATTTAAGAGAGGGTTGTTTGGACAGTTGGTAATGCAGTTACACTGGGAGAAGTCCTAAGTGCTTTAATTACATAATTATAACAATTCCAGGAGTCATTTGATTCTGTTTTTATAGGAAAATAATTTATTTGTTTCAATTTTACCTCTTTCTCTTCAATATGTTTATTAGACAATGAAATTTGGGCTGCTTAGAATTCCTCACCTTCCCCTAAATGGAGCCTATAAAGGAGATTATGTATCACTGTGGCATCTTTAGGTTACAAGTGCTAATAGTTATTGTTATTTAATTTCTTAATTATGTGCCCTTAATGCGCCCCTTTCCTTAAATGCTCTGTGGTTTACTCCTCTTAATTAGCAGGTTAATGAGCTACTATGCCCTTGGAGCTCACCCTTATTGTAAGAAGCAATTCTCTCACCTTCCAAGGGTTAACCTCAGTCAGCTGTCCCCTTACAGGTGAAGTCCTCTGCTAGAGGACACTTAGGGCACAAAGTAGTAATATGTGTGCAGCTGATTCAGTGTTCTCCCTCAGAGCTGGTCCCTTAACTTGCACTCTGGTTAAGCATCCCAGTCCTCCGAGTCACGGCCAAGGCAGTGGTCTGAATTAGGCTTGGAGTTGGTCCTGATCATCCCTGGACCTCTAATTTCTGCAGCGGTCCCTGAGGTCTCACTGGACTTCCTCATGGAAATTGACATCTCTCTCCTTGGACGGCACTGAAGGCTTAAAACAGATACAATCATCTCAGGGAATGAGCTCATTGGTTAATGTGTTATCTCTCTGACTTCACAAATCAGGCTCTAAAATATGAAAAATTCTGAGACTGCAGGTATCAGGTGAATTGGGAGGTTTTTTTGTTTTGTTTTGTTTTGTTTTGTTTACAAAGAAAAAGATTAACAGCCTTCATGGTGGCAGCCTATCAGCACCGCATGCAATTCAAATCAACCCAAACAAGGCTCTCTCTCATCTCCTTTCTTTCTGGAGCTCTCTTTCTCCCAACTCCCTTCACTCCCAGTCTTCAGTCCCAAACCAACAACACATATTTGGGGAGCCACCAGGATGTGCAAAGAATGATAAAGTAACAGAGCCTGGGTTCTGTGTGCTTAGAGTGACAGTGAGCTCTGAGCTCTACCTTGAAAACCTGCTCCATCCTTTCTTTCCCGCTCGGGAGCTGTTCTGTTCTCTTCCCCACATCTCCCTGGTTGCTTTCTTTCCTTCACCATCAATATTATATCATTTTCCAGGCTGCGTCTCGGTGAAGCCTCTTGGGCCAGAAGCCGTCTCTCTCATATTCTGTGGGAGGAGAAAGAAAACTCATCTCCATCTTCATCTATTAGCAAAATGTCTGCCTCTCTTGCCTGGGAGCATTTATCTTCTGCTTTTGGGACATTGTTTCAAATGTGCCTCGTGAAATATGTAGGTGGCTGTGACATCTTGGCCAAGAAATAACTCCATTTTAGCACAAGTCTTTAGATATTTCTTACATTCCGGCTGAACTGTGGGATTAACCACCCATTTACGTTAATAGTGGAGGAAGCAGCCTCTAATCCAGATTAGGATGTGGCTTATTAAGAGATTTTTGAATGAGATAATATGCATTTTTGCAGTTTCTCATGAAAATGCTCACAGTGGAAAATGATCCTCCCTATATTCCCACAATCTAAAATAAACTTAAAAAAAAGAAACTCTACAGGAAACTTCAGGCTCTTTTCTTGAAATCTGTAAACTGTCTAAAGTCAAAAATGTTCTCTGTCTGGTAAAAGAGTTAGCTGAGGCTTCGGGAATGAGTCCTTTAGTTGTTCTGCCTTCTTTTTCTATTGCGTAAAAAATCAACATAAATTCGATGGCTCAAAGTAACACCAACTTACTAGCTCTTGGTTGTATAGATCAGAAGTCCAGCATGGAGGATAATGAAAATAAAAATGGAAAGCATAGATTGAAGAACTATAATGTTCCATTGTAAATTGATCCTGAACTTCAACGGACATTTTAGGTAACGTAAGAGGTGCCTGTGTTTGGAAGCCCTCGTTCTTGTGGTTATTTTTCAATGTCATTGGTTTCACACTGCGGGACTCTGAATCATTTACACCAAGCAAACGAGCCAAATACCAACTACCTCAAGTGTGTTAGAACTCAACCAGGTAGAGAAAAATTGACATGAAATATATCAAATAGTAAACATTTTTTATATCAGGCACGGTCTATTCTGCTTTCAACATGGTATACCCTCTCTGGTGTTGTGTTTGAAGTTCCCTCTCTGCCTTGAGTCAGAAACAGTGGCAATCCGGGCACGACCCTGGGACCAGTCACTCAGCCTCCTCTGGAACTTGTGAGAAATGCAAATTCTCCAGCTCCATCTGCTGATTCAGGAATCTTGGCGTGGGGACCAGATGATGTCAAACAATCCTGACTACTAAGATGATAGAATGCATGGCATCTCTTCCCACAAACTGCCTGTAAATGGGTAGCAGAAGGCTGATTGCTCTCGTGTTCCTTGCTCTTTGTTTTGTTTTTATGATTATGTGAACTTCTCTCCTAGGCTTTGGCCCCGTTAACGAAAACTGCATCTCCCTGTCCTGTAGATAAGAGACCTCTAATTTTATGAGCCAAGGTTGGCTTCAGTGCTGCCACATTCTAGCCATTTGTGGTTCCTGGGGACTCACATTTCTGAAATCCCCTGGTCCTCGAAGCTCGGATGCCCATTAGCTTCATTCCTACTTGGCTTTAATTAACTTCTTATCTTTTCTTTTCTAGGCATTCCTCTCGGGTGAGGCTGCTCAAGGACTCCCCGTAAGAGCTTTAAGATCCTGTTCTCTCTCCTTCCATGCGGCTAAGACTAAACCCAGAATGTTGGAACGTGCATGTGGAGAAAGAACCTACCCAGAGGTTCCCTCATTCACTTAGTCCGGGTTTGACAGCCATGCAACCTAACTGGGTCTCTAACTTCTCAGGAGGGTAGAGATGGACAACCCCTGATAGATCATGACATCATGCAGCATCTTTGCCAGAGTCAGTCCTGCAATTGCAGTCATATCTTCTGTTTATAGCACTGTCAAAATTCTGAACAAGGCAGAATGAAATAATTTTATTTTTATTTTTATTTTATTTTTTTTTTTTAGAATGAAATAATTTTAAAACTACCTAACCTCCATACCACTGAATGGACTTGATTTCATCATCAGAAATGAATTACCTGGGAAACAAGTTAGAGGGGAAAGGGGCAAATGTACAAAAGTCTGACCTAAATTAAGAGCAGTAGCCACTGTATTCTAGAATGCCCTATCTGTCATGATTACTTAATCTGCTCAAATTTCATATTTTTATTAAATATTAATTTAATGCTTTTTATAAGGATTAATACAGTGACAAAATCCCTGAAAAAATTACTTCTTATAAATAATAAAAATAAATATAAAACAGAAAAGCAAATAAACAAATAAAGCAAGTCCTGAATAGGTGAAGCATCTTTCCCAGTACGGTCCCATGCTGGGTTTCCAGCTAAGAGATCCTTATGATCATTGAAGGTATTAAGTAATGGGAGATTTTAACCCAGTTATTTCATTCCTATGGTTATGGGCACTTATGGTTATAAAGATCATCTTAAATGAAGAAGGATGGAAATTGGAGAGGGCAAATAGTGGTGGAATACTTACCCTAATTGTGGGCATTCAAGGAATCTTGATCCATGGTTTGAATTCATGGAAACCAAAACACAGTTACATAAGCAGTCTTTCTAGAACACAGAGACAGACCTAGAGCCAGGGCTTGCTATGATGGAACAATGGTTGCAAATCTCATACTTCACCTACTCCTTCCTAATTCTACTAAAGACCTCTGATTCTAGTTAGAATAAAATTCAGTTCCTCAGTGGGGCCAACAAGGGCCTGCATAATTGGTGACCTCCGGCCAATCTCAATGTCCCAATCCTCTACTCTTTCTACTGATCCCCTTCTGCTCATCAAACACACTTACTGTTCCAGCTTCCTGGAATACACTTCTTCCAGATTTTGTCTGACCTCAAATTAAGGTATAATTTATAGATCACCTCCCCAGAGAGGTCTTTCTGACCACAGTTGCCCTGCCCCTAGGTCACTCACTAACCTGTTTCCCATTGAATGTAATAACAAGAGCACATTCTTGGCAGTCCTGTTCACCACTGTCTCTAGTACCTGGTGTATAGTGAGTGTTCTTCCGATGCTTTCTAAGAACTAGAAGGTCAGAGGGGATGCAACATACCTCCGGAGATAGAAAGTTTCTTCTCTTTGGTTTTATATTGTTCAAGATATCTTTAATCTCTATCTGCTTGACACCATCAAAAAGCCCATTAGTAGGCTCCATATATCTTCATTGGAAATCACTTCTGAATTAATCCTTGTGAAGGTTGGGTGGAGGATACATCTTTACAGAATGTCCTTGAAGATCTGGGGACAAAAAGTGATTCAGGATGCAACTTCTTATTTTTAGGGTTTTCATCAAATATGAATTTATTCATTATGTTGCTCAAATTTTTCCATCTTTGGTCATTAGAAGCTCTTTCAGTTGGCTCCTGTGACCCTTTGGCATACCCTCCTCCTTGTGGGTGGGTATTCCTTTATTTACATGTCTTTGAGCCCTTTCATACCTTCTGGTCTTACCAGATGCCCCAGGCTCATCTTGTGTATTTCCATGCCCCAGTTTTAGAATCATCCATTCCGCCAAGGAGTCATGGTTCCTTTTACCAGAGAATGGTGTCAGAAACAAAGACCTGGTTGTGTGCCTCACTACTAGTCTGTTAACTGCTTTTGGGCTCTCGGAGCTGGCAGGGCACAGAAATCTATGTGTGTATACTAACTGGCATATATACACATAGCAAGAAAAAGCTAAACGTGTGTTCATACTGATGTCTGCATCTCTAATCCGTACCATATGGATTATTCTACCCTTCTCCCTTTTCTTAACTGTAAATTCTCTCTTCCAGTAGTGAAAATCCTGGCTCTCACTATCTACCACCTATTTGTTGGTTAATTTCAGCTGACACATACATTGGCTTCGGAAGTGTTAACCCATACCCCTTGGGGGAAAACAGAGTCTTTCAACTACAGTACAGTGCTCATGTATTTTCCCTTTTGCCTTCAGTCTTACAGACTCCATTTATTTTCAGTTATTCAGGTCAGTACCCTTTCTCAAAACCTTATTACTAAACCCAAGGACATAGAGATTTTCGTCTTATGTTTTCTTCTAGAAATTTTTCAGTTTTATGTTCTACATTTTAGATATATGTTTCATTTTGAGGTATTTTTTAAAAAGATTTTATTTATTTGTCAGAGAGAGAGCACAAGCCGGGGGAGCAGCAGAGGCAGATGGAGAAGCAGGATCCCCACCAAAGGCAGATGATTAACCGACTGAGCCATCCAGGCGTCCCTATAAAAGGTCTGAGTTTAGTTGTGGGTTTCTTCTGTTCATTTGCCTATGGGAATCCAGTTGTTCCAGCACTATTTGTTGAAAAGTTTTTCATGAACTCTCATTTGTGTCGATGTTAAAGATCAGTTTACTGTATTTGTTATCTAGACTCACAATTCTGTTCCATTGATTTTTGTGCCTATTCTTTCATAATACCACACTGACCTAATTACTAATTCATAGTGAACTTTCAAATCAGGTAGTGTGAGTCTTTCAACTTCGTTCTTTTTCAGTATTGTGTTGGCTAGTCTAGATCTTTGGGTTTTTTAATATAGGCTTTAGAATCAGTTTGTTGATATCTACAAAATAAGATATTAGGGTTACCTTGGATCTGTAGATCAAATTGGGAAGAACTGACATCTTAACACTATTTAGTGTTCCAATCCATAAATAGGGACTATTTCTCCATTTGTTTAGATCTTCTTTGATTTCTTCATATTTTGTAGTTTCTCCCTACAGATCCTATACATATTTTCTTACAGATTTGCCTATTTAACTTTTTCATGCTATTTTTAATAATCATTGTTTTAGTTTCAAATTACAATTGTTTATTACTGATATTTAGGAATGCAACTGACTTTTTTTTTTTGACTGATTGATTTGAAAGAGAGAGAAATAGAACATGTGCACATGCAAGTGGGTGGAAGGGCAGAGGAAGAGAATCTTCAGGCAGACTCTCCACTGATCGCAGAGCCAGGCATGGGGCTGGATCTCACAACCCTGTGATCATGACCTGAGCCAAAACCAAGAGTTGGATGCTTAACTGACTGAGCCATCCAGACGCACCAGAAGTGACTTTTTTATATTAGTCTTTTATTCTGCCACCTTGGTATCTTACATATAGCTCCAGAAGGTTTTTTTGTTGTTGTGCTTTGCAGTTTATTTGGGCTTTACACATACATTATTATGTCATCTGTGTATAAAGTGCTTTTATTTCCTCTCTGTCAATTTTTATATATGTGATTTCTTTTACTTGTGTTATTGATCTAGCCAGGATGTCCAGTATTATGTTAAATAGGAGTGGTCAGATGGGACATCATTTCTTGGTTTGAGACATCATTTTTTGGTTCCCTATGCTAGATGGAAATTACCTCACCATTAAGTAAGATACTAGTTTTAGATATTTTATATATATTGTTTATCAAGTTGAGGAAGTTCTCAACTATTCGTAGTTGTCTGAGATTTTTTATTATGATTAGATGTTATCTTTTGTCAAAGATTTTCCTGCATCAATTTATATGATCAGATGATTTTTATTCTTTATCCTGTTGATATGGTGGATTCCACTGATTGGTTTTTGAATGTTGAGCCAGTCTTTCAGACCTGGAATAAATCCCAGTTTGTCATGGTGTATAATTTACTTTAGAAATCATTGGTTTCAAATTGGCAACATTGTGTTGAGGCGTTTTCCATCTATATTCATAAAAGATACTGGACTCAAGTTTCTTTTCTGTCTTGTCTTTATTGGTTATTGGTATTGAGGTAATTTATATGAAATTATGGAGAATTGGTATCAATTTTTCCTTACATGTTTGGTAGAATCCACCAGTTAGAACATCCGAGCCTGGTGGTCTCTATTTTAGAATATTATTAATTATTGATTCAATTTCTTTCATAAGTATGGGCTACTCAGGTTGTCTATTTTTTGTTCTTTGTGTTTTGGCAATTTGTGACTATCAAGAATTTAGTTCATTTAGTCTGAAATATCAAATTTGTTGGTATACAGTTATTCATAGTACTCTTTTATTATTATTCCTTTAATCCATGAGATCAAGGTTAATGACCTCTCATTTCTGAAATTGGCCATTTTTGTCTTTCTTTGTTTTAATATTTGGCTAGAGGTTTATGAGTTTAATAGATCTTTTCAAAAAATAACTTCTTGATTTCCTTGGTTTCTTCACAAAATGATTAAACAGCCACTCCTGGGAGATTTTGGATAGTCTTGATAAATATGTAACCACCCACAGTTAGAGATTGGCAAGGTGTATCGATCTTCCACATGACCTTGATATGCGGAGAAAGCATGTGATGTACTGAGTTGTGCTACATGTAGGAATATGGATAAGATATTTATTTTAGTAAGCATGTCTGGAATAGTCATGTAGCCTGTTATGTAAGGTCAGTAAGCACCCAGTTCTCTGTAGGTTTCGGTCTACCTCCACACCTTGTACAGATTACTCTTGGGGCAGACAAGACATTCTAGAGGAAGAGCCATTTATACATATAATCAGCTTCAAGGAACTAGTTTTCACTAAGTTAGGGGGTAAACACAGGATGGTTTCAGAGTCAAACTCTGGGTGACTTTCTAAGGAAAGGGGGTGAAGCGTTCACAGGGCTCTTACATCCTGTTCTTGCAAGGATAGTGATTGTGTCTCTGAAATATCAAGCCAATCACTATATCTCTAACACCACTAATTTTGCCAAAGAAAAGCCATTCCAACCTTTTCAGCACTAAGAAATATACCTGGTGTGGCCTAGAGAGACAAGTAGCTGACATGCTTGTGGTTACATTAATGGAGTGTAGTTTTTTGATCAAATATTAGTTAACAGTATGGATGGTGCAGTTATGATAACAACAACTGGCCAAACCTTGGATAAAGAAGGGAACTAATAGGCCCATTCTCATTTGCTAAAATGACTTATTTCTATTCGTTCAGTGTTTAAAAAAAATTCCAAATGAACATTTAAAATACTCAATCATGAACCCACAGTCATCTCCATTCTTTTTCTTCTCCTTCTAAATTTGATTAATATAAATATGCATGATTTAGTTATTGCCTAATCATAGACCACATACAGTTTGAGATTCTGATTTTTCCAGATATTCTTATTTCCTTCACCTGTGGCTTCTCTTTCCCCATTTTTTAATATCTTCTTTTTATATTCTACTCTGTAGAATTGTCTACTTTGTGATAGAATTAGCCATACACTAAGAAAACAGAACTTTAGCAAGTCATCCATCCTAGACTTACACCCACAGATGTAGTCATGAATAGTCATTGCTGACACATAACCTGTGTTTGTGTGTGTCCCATCTATGTGTGGGCAAGGCATGTATGTGTGTGCTTATGTGAGTGAGTGTGTGTGTGTGTGTGTGTGTGTGTGTGTGCATTGGGATTGAGTACCACTTATGAAAGACTGTATCATATAAGAATTTTGTTTGCTGGCTGCATAAACAAAAAATAAAAATAAAGTATTTAGTCTCATGTAAAAAAAATTATAAAAGTGAAAAGTCCAGAATTCTTTTGCTATCTTCTAGGCAAAAAGAACCCCAAGCTTCTTCCATCTTTCTGTTTCACATTCTAAGCCAGAGGCTGACATTCTCAAGTTTAACTCAGGGTCCAATATGGCTGCTGGAGCTCTAGCCATCTCACTATGTTCCAAGCAAAGAGGGAGGGAGGAAGTACAAAAAGGCTTTAAAGAGATTTATGTGCCCATGTTTAGTATATTCATATCTCACCAAAATAAATCACTGGCTAGAAAATTAGTATCAAGGAAGGCTAGATACTTTTCAATCTTTTAGCTGAGTACACCACTGCCTTAAATAAATTCAGGGCCTTGTGACCATGAAAGGAGTATAGAAAGACACTGGACAGGCAGCTCACTGTTTCTGCTGCAGTGACCTTCCCAGATCCTTCAGATCAACCAGGGGCAAGACTGGCCAGTTACCTCTAGGTGTCTTGTCCAGCCTGAGGTCATGTATGGTTTTAGGGTGAGAAGGGAAGTCTGCTGCTTATTACCTCTTATGAAGATGGGGGGGGCGTAGCTATCCTTCTTTATTCTGTCCTTGTATAATTACTAACCTTAGAACTGGCTAGTCTGACTTGTGTCCCGGAGCGCTGAGATTTCCTATACCTTCTTGTACCTTTCTTTGGCCCTGGCTGCTCTCTTCTGGGGCAGAACAAGACCTTCAGACATTCATCCTTATGGATGAAGCAAGATGTGCTTTGAGCCTGGAAAATTGCCAGAGCTAAAAGTCTCTTGAGCAGGAGCCAGGTTAATAAACTAGACGAATAAGGCTGTGATGAAGGAGCGCTTCTTCCGATGAAAGGGAAAATGCTATGTAAGGCCGACTCTGCTGATGCTTGACAGTGATGAAGTTCTCAGACCCGGGGACCCAGAGATAGGAGATCCGAATTACAAAATGCCACCTATCAAACCCTGATTAAAATTAGTGGCTGCCATTTATAGACAGAGAAACGCGTACCAGTGACTGTTAAGACTTGCTTTCCAGGGATAACAAAAGATCGGGCGCTGCAGTGGGCATCCTCCAGAGAAGGGGGTGTAAGTGTGTGGGGTTCACTGTTTTCCCAGACAGAATCGTGCCTGAGAGGCAAGTTACTGGGAATTAGGTCAAACAGTCTGGAATAAGTGTCAAGGGTGGAAAAATATATAGAGCTGATTACTAATAGTTAATGCTTCTGGTCACTTTCATTTGCAGCAGAAAACTTTACCTCTCTACTAGAGAAAACAAACACTTCTGGACAATATTCTAATAACATTCTTTTCTGGAAAAACAAAAGTGAAGCTTTTTTTTTGCTCTTTTTGAAAAAAATAATTTAAAAAATTAGGGATGCGGGAGTAGGTTAGCCCATTCATTGAGCCATAAGAGAGGCAACAAATTATACATTTTGGTAAAAAACCCCCAGAAGTCTCTGCTTTTCCATATTACATTTTTTTTTTACAATTTTTTAAGTTAAAAATTTTATTTTTATTTTATTGGGGGAATTGTTCAATCTCTATGTCCAGAACTCAGAGGCCATCCATGTTTTTTAAAGGGCAATAATAATAGGAACTCCTGTCTATTTTTCAAGGTGAATATTCATAGGACTTGAGCATATTAGAACTGCTTCTCAAGTGCTGCCCTTCAGGGCTGTCCGGGAATGGTGACCTTGGATGGAGACCCCCACTGTGTTCATAGGACACAAACACCATTCCATGCCTGTCCTTCTCACTTGTCTCGGCCGCTGAGCAGAACGCCACTGCGTGCAGGGACACATGTGTCCGGGGACATCGTGTGTATGCAGCCTGCTCAGCATCCGTGTGTCGCACACACAGGACACAGGCAGCCATCGGCGCTGTCACCGTGAGCAGGAGCCCCGTGGGTGCGTCCCTGGAGCATCAGGCTGGGAACTCTGACGTCCGCCTGGGTTTCCATACAGGACCAGAGGGTCGAGTGGGTTTGATTTTTCACTCTGTCTACTGCAAACAGCAGTGGAATGACCCCAGAGAACCATAAATCAGGACCATCAAGGGCTGAGGCTTTCTACTTTCTGAAAGTAACGTTGAGAGAGAGCAGGAAAATTTTCCTGGGATCTTGCTTTTGGATAAAGCAACCTCTTCTTCAGTCTAAGATCTTCCCTCTCTCCATTTCAAGGGTGACAGCGCCCCCTCTGCTCTGCTATTCTGGGTTTGAGAGCCTCCACCCATTGGCTTCTGATCTTGGATCTCTCTCTCTCTCTCTTTCTCTCACTTAACATATCTTTCAATCCATTGGGTCCAAAGTACTTCATAAAGATCCTGATAAATAATTCACGCTAATGTACCGAAGGCATATACTTTTGAAAGGAGAGGCCTCCTGGACCAAGCTGGGCTTTGATGACCTAAAGATATAATGACCTGATGTTGCTAAGAAAAACCACTTAATCACATATCCCTCCTCTACCTCAAGACCCACCCGCCAGAGAGATTTTACTAAGAAACGGGGAGGAAGGTTTACTCGCAGATAATTCTATCAGGAAAAATAATCATGTGCTCTGTGTCCCCCTTCTTCCTAGGGAGGTTGGCTGCCTAAATGTCTTCCCTAATCGGAATGTTATTGATCATAGACAACACCGCCTTTGTGTGCAAAGCGTGCCGGCAGTTTACCCCATCAGCCTGTTCCTGGCCCTGCCATCCCCCATTGTCCCAGCTTCCTGTGGCCTGCAGGGCCTGGTGCATAGAGAATGACTGATGAATGTCATCCACAGGCTGATTAAATTAAATTAAAGGCAAAGCAACACAAAACCACACAATGGCAGGAAAAAAAACAACAGCCCCCAAATATCACACCCAATGTTTCAAACTTCATAAAATTTTCCAGAAGACTAACTTGAGCCGACTATACAAAAGTATGTGGTGTTTCGTAGGCCCCTGAGAGAGGCTGAGCTCACACTCATACCCTCTCCTGACCTCCCTGTGAAACAAAACCAGTGAGAACAGAACCTAACAGAAATACACTTTTTTTTTTTTTTTTTTAACAGAGTGTCAACGCCTACTTTGAAATTTCTACTACTGACTTGACCACATAAAGCAGGGGTAGCAGCCCTTTTGCAGGTAAAGCCAGTGTTCATGGAATATCCTGACCCAATGTCTACCGTGTGCCAGGCCCTGGACACTGGAATAGAGAACCAAACTTCCACCCCTTACGTGCCTCTGAAGAGACAATGAGGAAAACATTCAATATGGAGCCTGTAACGCCTTGGGCAGGTCTGAAGGGAAAGATAAAGCAGAGTGTGAGGACAGAGAGCATCCCTGAGCTGCTGCGGAGAGCTGTAAGGCTCACTAGTGTTGTGTCCGGATCGAGACCCTCCCAAAAGAACCCACAAAAACGCAGGCTGGATGCAAGAGCACGAGGGTTTATTTCCAGCTAGCTGGGGCTCCCACTGGCACACACGACGCAGCGCAGTGCTAAGGCAAGAAGCCCCGCCTCTTCCCTTTGCAGCATTTTTATGCACAAGTGTGCAAGCACATACGTCACTACACACGTCTCTGCACACGTAGGCAAGTTCCTTATTCCCTTTATGGCAATTACCTAAATCTATGCATTTCATTGGTGCATTTGAACAACTCAGGGGCTGGGCGTCACACAGGGAAGCTAAATTCCCGGAATAGTTTTCACACCCATGCCCTTAGGCCTGTCTCTCTCTGGCTCAAGGTGAAGCCTGTCATGGAGGAACGGTAATCTACCTAAAAACTGAACTCCACACTAGGGAAAGAGCATGGTGGCCACAGAAGGCCACCAGGCCAGGACCCCAGGTGGGGAGTCTAGAGAGTGCTGTGGCCCCAGACGTCAGTGGGATGAGCAGGGGGTAGAGCAGGGAGAGGAGAGATCCCAAAGATTCAGGGATCCCCATTGGTCGGGGCTTTAGGGGTCATTTGAAGGACTTTATCTTTACCCTGAATGAGATAGAAACCAGTACGGGAGGTTGGTCAGAGGAGATCCATTTCCTTAAACTTAATAGCTTCCGGTTTTGTTGAGAATGGACTCTAGGAAGGTAGGCCTAGGACACACCAGCAATTCCTAAAAGGTTCTTGCAATAAGCCAGGGGACAGGTGCTGGCGCCTGGGACCAGAGTAGTTGTGGTGGACAGGATAAGGGGTCAGTTTTGGGAAGGCGGTGGGGACAGGATTGGGTAGTGGACACAGGGGCTGAGAAAATAATGGTGGACAGAATGACTACAGGGCCTTCAGAGGAACGAACTAGAAGACAGAGTTGTCATTTATGGAGAAGGGGAGGCACAGCAGCATCTACCCAAAGCATCCGAAATAACCAGAGAGGTGCAAAATGCTGCTTTTGTTAAACTCGTGTGAGTTTGGGCTAACGAAGGGTATCACACTTAAGGGCAGGTCCCAAAGCCCCTATTCTGGAAGCTGGAATGGAACCAACACAGAAGCAAGCAAGGCATGAGGGGTATGAGAGATGGCCGTTTCATATTAACTTTGTATTCCAACTAAATGAGCGGATCTGTTTTTGTTTATTTCTCCCACTGCAGCTCCTGGGCCTTTTGTGATTGGCTGGTAGTCCCCCCACCCCCCCCACCCCGTGCCAGAAAACCCACCTCCCCATCAAGTCCTGAAGCTGCTGGGAACTCTGCAACCAGCTGGCCTCCCCTCCAGACCCACCCAGCCCCTTCCCCTCCCCACCTCTGCCATCTGCACCTGGGGGGGTGAGGGGGGGGTTCTCCCTGAGCCAAGAGTACATCTTGCTGGGTAGGAAGGATGCCAAACAGTGATGCTTCTCTGAGAATGTGGCCTGGCCCACGGGTGCCATTTAATTAAGGAGAATTACCTGCATAAATGAATCATAATAAGAGACTGAAATCATAAAAGCTTGACACTTTAATTTATTCCTGGAAGAACTCCAGAAAAACAGGTATGTCTCCAAAATATTATTTTTCATTTTTTTATACCTTCAGGAACTGTACCATGTTACATTCACACAGACAATCTATGTGCATCTGTGATGGAAACATATTTCTTCGATGCAGACACACCCTGTGAAATGGAAACTGGGCATCTCCCCATCATTCTGGCCACAATTCGTTTCCTGTTAGGAGGGAATTTATGAGTCCCAGCTTTCTGCCTCTAAACCTCACCTTCTGATCCCCCTGTATTACTCAGACTGCGGCAGGATAAAAGAAGAAAATGGAGTTTTGATTACAGAAATCCTACTGCTTCTTGATGATGACCCAAACTGAGATGGAAAAACGCATGATTGGAGCTTCGCGTTTCCAGCGGGCTAGTTGTAATTCCAGAAAACCTGGATGACATCCCGCTTGGATTCCCAGCCTCTCTCCCCTGGGAATCTTCTCATATCCACTCACAGGGGCTTTAGGTCGCTTTAGTAGCATGTGCGCCGCCGCCGAGTTGGGATATGAGTGCAATGTCTGTTATGTAAGATTCTGTTAGTACTGCAATAGGTAACCCCCAAATTTCAGAAGTTTAACACAATAAAAGTATAGTTAGGCTCCTGTAATAGTCAAAAGGTGAGTTTCATTTTGCTTTGTTTTGCTATTTTTTAAATTTTCAATTCCACTTAGTTAACATACGGTGCAACCCTGGCTTCAGGAGAAGAATCTAGTGACTCATCACGGGTAACCAACACCCAGTGCCCATCGCACCAAGTGCTTCCCTGAATGCCCATCACCCAGTTACCCTACCCTCCCACACACCTCCCTTCCCGCAACCTCAGTTTGTTCTCTATAGTTAAGACTCTCTATGGTTTGTCTCCTCTCTGTTTTTATCTTATTTCCTTCCCTTCCCCTATGTTCATCTGATTTTGTTTCTTAAATTCTGCATATGAGTGAAATTATATGGTAATTGTCTTTCTCTGACTTGGCATAATACCCCCTAGTTCCATCCATATTGTTGCAAAGGGCAAGATTTCATTCTTTTTGAAGGCTGAGTGATATTCCATTATCCAGTCATCAGTCGGTGAGCCTTTGGGCCCTTTCCATAATATGGCTATTGTTGGTAGTGCTGCTATAAACATTGAGAGACATTTTTGTACATTTTTGCACCCTTCTGATAAACACTTAGTAGTACAATTGCTGGATTGTAAGGTCGTTGTATTTGTAACTTTTTGGGGAAACTCTATACTGTTTTCCAGAGCGGCTGCACCAGTTTGCATTCCCACCAACAGTGCGAGAGGGTTTCCCTTTCTCTGCATCCTCGCCAACACCTGTTGTTTCCTGTGTGGTTAATTTTAGCCATTCTGAGAGGTGTGAAGTGATACCTCATGGTGGTTTTGATTTGCATTTCCCTGATGATGAGTGATGTTGAGCATCTTTTCATGTGTCTGTTGGCCATCTGGATGTCTTCTTTGGAAAAGTGTCTATTCATTCTTCCACCCATTTCTTATCTGGATTATTTGTGAATGTTGTGTTTGGATGTTGTGTTTGATAAGTTCTTTATAGATTTTGGATACTAATCCTTTATCTGCTATGACATTTGCAAATATCTTCCTCCATTCTGTCAGTTGTCTTTTAGTTTTGTGTTTGAAGAGGATGTGCTGGTAAGTGAAGCCATCCAGGCCTTCTAAATTCATTCTCCGCTGATGGAACTTTTCCTTCTTTACTGACTTTCTCCTTGAGTAACTGCCCATGTGGTAGTATTGTGGGCCCACAGCAACTACACGGCTCGATTCGAGGATATATGGCATTTTCTTCGTGTGTTCTTCATAGCTTTTTCTCCCCTCTGTCTTTATAGCCCTTTTATCACAGCTGCAGACCGATTCATCATGAATGATTGTACTGTGTCTTCTGCTCACTGTTGCAGCAAGGTGCATGTAGGGGCTTGAGTTGGTCTGTGGAAAGTGCTGGAGAGAGAACAAGGCACCTTCTGTTGCTGGGGTTACAGGTCCTGTAGGATGCCCTATAGCTCATGGGTCTCTGTGTATCACCTGTTTATATTCTAGCCTTGGCACAATTCATTGTAAACATAAGACATCAAATGCCATCAGGCCACTTACAAGGGTGCCTTTACTTATCACCTCTCCAGCTTTGCTGAGAGTTTTCAGGTAATGAAAAACAAATTATAAGAATTTGAACGAGGTATAGAAATTTCTTCTTACAGGGGCTCAGACGGCTGAGCGTTGGACTCTGGTTTCGGCTCAGGTTGTGATCTCAGGGTCGGGGGATGGAGCCCTGTGTCAGGCCCCAGGCTCAACAGGGGATGCTTGAGGATTCTGTCCCTCTGCCCCTCCCTCTACTTGCTCTCATGCTCACTCGCTCTCAAATAAATAAATAAGTCTTAAGGGAGGGAACATTCCTTCTTACATATCTAAAACTCCAAGTAATATAAACTTCTCTTTGTTCTGCGGAGGATGCATTAGTTTTGTTACCCCCATGGAACAGGTTAAACTTGGAAGTGCACTGTTAACCCCAAATCACCACTTTTAAACAGGCCATTTAAATAAAAGTAACTCAAAATATCCTGTATATCCATGGTTTTCGAAAGCAGTCTGTACAGAATATATTCCCATGTTAAATCTGGGATTCATCACACACAAAGCCATCAAGTCTCACATAATTGTGTGAATCTTTGTCCCTGTATCAACTCGTGCAGCATGTGCTTATGCATCCTGAGGTCTGGTTTTTCCTCTCTGTGGGTTTCCGTCTCTGCCATTTCTGTTGGGTTTTGAGCAGCAATGGGTTCCCTCGCTTACCTTCTGTTTCCTTCCAGCCACTGTGACCTTGCGCTTCACAGAATAAGGAGGATTAGGGTCACAGTGGAATTAGAGCCCAAGGTTAATGAACAGAATTCCTGTTTGGTTTTGGTTTTGTTTTTTTAAGATTTTATCTATTTATTTGACAGAGAAAGAGATCACAAGTAGGCAGAGAGGCAGGCAGAGAGGGCAGGGGAAGCAGGCTCCCCGCTGACCAGAGAGCCCGATGTGGGGCTCGATCCCAGGACCCTGAGATCATGACCTGAGCCGAAGGCAGAGGCTTAACCCACTGAGCCACCCACGTGTCCCTCAATTCCTGGGTTTTATGGCATATTTTAATGACTTCTGATTGACAAGGTAGAGGTCTTTTTTTGTTTCTTTTTTGAGTTCCAGATATATACAGTTTTGCCATAAGACCTAACACTGTGTAGATGACTAATGACTAATTTGTTTAATGGTAAAATTCTTGAAGTTCAATAACTCAGATTCTGTTTACAGAGACTCTAAATTCTTATGGGAAAGTGATATGTCTGGACTTAAAAAAGAAACCCAATCACCAATTTACACCGTGTGAAGCAAAAATATTGTCCTCTTCAATGGCAAACAAAGGAAACAGCTTCCTGCATAGTTACCATTTATTGATCGGTAGAAGACCTTTGACACCATGGGCTGGTCCTTTGTTTTAAAATTTTATGTAAAGAAATGACCAATTCCCAGCTCAGGTCTGTGCAGCAAACAGGTGGCTGAAGGGTAGGTGGGCCTGACTCCAGAGCCCCTCACCCCCAACCCCATGCCCTACTGCACTCCAACAGCAGTGTCACTGATCAAGCCACAGACATCTGAATGACTCCACAAGAGTGAGGACGGATTTCTGGCTGATTGGGGGTTGCCCTGGGTTCTAGAACTGTACAAACAGTACAGTATATATGTAAGTGAGATTCCCAGCATCTATACAGTGACTCTACATTACAGTGATGGCACTTATCCTTTTAAACAAAATTCTTATGAAATCAGCTTCAAAGAGAAAAAAATAGCCATCGATATAAACTAGAATTCTGAATATAGAGGAAACTGTCTTCGGTAGAACCTGATATGGAAGCAGACGTTTCTTCTAGACAAAGGGTCTAACAACTGGTTTTCTGAATGTAGAAATCCCCAGATGGACCTAGGAACTCATGAGATAGTATAAGAAGCTTCTTGGACAAATCAGTGGACAATGGACAATTTAAAACCATATTTCTAGGACGGATACAGTGTGGGAGGGTCCCTTTAAGCCTATGTCTCCAGCCAGGGTCCACCACAACGTGGACAGGAGTGGTTTCTATATTCCAGTTGTAGTACATACATCATGACCTTTGGGCATTCAATCCACTACCTTACAGAAACATGAAGTCAAGGGGCATAAGACTCTTGTAAGTTTGATTACTTCTATAGTATTTCCTTTTGTACAATATCTCTGTTTCGCCAGCAGACAAGACTTATTTGATTAAGCTAGGGAATTGGCTAAAAAGAAGTTACTTAAATATTTAGAAGGGAAATGTTGATTCCTGTTTTTAAAGCACATTAACAATGAGCAGAACTACTAAGATAATATCTCTTAGGTAATGCCAAATCAATAATTGATGGAGAGGCACCTTCAGTAAAGTATAGAACAAAGTGAGCAGAGAATCTGGGGTGGGTTAAACTAGTTCTCAGAAAATTCAGACACCGTAAGGACAAGTAAGTTCAGGCCAATGGGAAGTACTTGTGCTTTATCTCAGAGCATGACTTTTCTCAAAAAATTCTACCACAGTTTTAAGTTAATGGATTCACAGAAAATCTTCATTGGAGAGGGAATGACATTTCTCATGTAAAGGAAGTAATAGTACTCCATAAATCAATCTACCTTTATGGCCATTTGGATGAATTTTATATTATAAAGATCTAAACCCATACCATTGCAATATTCTGACTTGCCAGCTGAAGCTACAGAAAATCTTAGCTAGAGAAGAATTAAATATTTTCATATAATTATTTTAAATGAGGTGCTTCCTTAGAAACATAGGGACAAATGATACAATACCATGAACTCAGCTCCAGACCTTATTCAAATTATGACAATTATCCCACTGATGTCCTTTTTCTGGTCCAGGAGCCTCTCTTGGATCTACATTGTATTTCATTGGCATGTCTTCTTAGTCTCCTGCAATCGGAGATAGATCTTCAGTCCCTGGACACGTTAAAAGAGTAATATGGTTTTATGTCTTTTAGGAGATGCAGGATTAAGAACTCAAATCTGTCACATCAGGAAATCTGGGATTCTAGTCACAACTCTCTCACTCTAGGATATTCTATAAAGCCATTTTATCTGTATGAAACCAAGTTTATATCACTTATTAATATGGAGTTGGACAATATTAAGGGTTTTCCAACTTTTTACCACCAACAAAAATTTTTTTTAATTATTTTTATCTTCCATCTTTTATTTGTCTTATGAAAAGATTTGGTCTGTTATCCAAACTGAATTACTTTGATCATTTCTGGCAATCAAAATGTAATAATTCTTATAAAGTAAGTGTGTTCTTTCTCAGACATGCAAATAATAAATGGGTATTAGATAGATATCATATGTGTTCAGGGAAAAAGAAATTGATAACCAAGTGGAAAATGCCAGTTTCATAACTTTCTATAATATGAACTCAAAGCTTAGTAAATAATCCAACTTTGTTGTCTGTTGCTGGAGAGTTTTGAGGGACATAAAGAAGTGAATCTCTGTTCCTGATTTGTCTGTGGGCGTATGCAATCAACATATGTTGAGTTACATGCAATTAAAAATACATCAAGGTTATAGACTTTGGTGGTATCACACTTTTCTACTCTGAGTGGATTTCTATACCTAATGTGTTCATAAGAACATGGCTTTGCAAATTAGGAACAAAATCCTACTTTTACATTACATTTATCTTAAAAGTTTCATTTTTACCATGTAAGATATACTTTCAGATAACATCAGATTTCCTTATTTTTAAAAAACTGTGTAACTGTAACAGAGAAACCATGATGACTCTTACTGATATAGTCAGCCTTGAGTATATCCAATCAAACTCAAAATACCAACTAAATGTTAAATTAAGTTTGTTAAATTAAATTAAATTAAACTAAATTAAATTAGTTAGACTCCAGGAAGCCTCTGGTTAGATTCCATGAATAGTAGAGTTGAAGCATTTACGTTATATGTGAATTCATTTAAAATCTAGGTTGACACTTTTTTTTATTTCCTTAGGTAGACTTTTTTAGTCTTAGAAAGAAGCATATTAAAACTTTAAATTAATAATTTTTAATGTACAATTTCTGGGAGTGAGGATAACTTCAATATAACTTAAGTTAAATGGCTTTCAAGTTTGTAGCATAGTATTGCATAACCTGGAGGTATTGTAAATTATAATGTATCTGTTTATATAACTCATTATATTTATTAGTAATCATTTTAAGTCTTACATAATAGACTTTTAAGACATTGTGAGTTCCTACACAGTCACCCCATCACATGCATATTTTTCAAGAGGGGATCTGAGGTCCAGAATGATGTAGTAGGTGTGAAAACATGGCGACATTGACATCACACCACAACTGATCTGCTGTCCCAGGCAGCATTAGCTCTTCAGCACCACACTAAACACTGGCTTTTTTACAGGAATGAGCCTGTGGGCATTCCCTTTATTATCTTAAACAAAGACAATAGACAGAATATATTCATCAGGTGAACGCTGACAGAGAGAACTGAGTATCACGCCCGTGGAAATGATGGAAAAGCATTTTCTGGGAACCAGATTGGTCTCTGGAGAAAAAAGAGACAACACAACGCATAAGTTGATTGCAAAAAGAAAAATAAATAAATAAATGAAGGAAGGAAAGATAAGTCCTTGAGTTTTCTCTTTCTCTGGGAATATATGGCAAGAATAGCATAACCTCCACGTGATGATTTAGTGGTATTAGCGCAAGCTAAAAATCAAGTAGCTCTAAAAGAGAAATGGGAAGGAGATCCCTACATACTATCATCTTACCAGCTGGGATCCAAAATAAGGAAGAAAATGGTTAGCAAGAGAATGACAACCTATGAAATTGGTTTCATAATTTCTCTAAACTCTTAAATAATCTTGTAACTCATGAAAAAAGTTCTGAAGAGAGAAGCATAATGTTGCTCCTTAGACACCAAAGGGAATATTGCCTTCTTTTGTGTCTCATAAAGGGAATTGATGTACTTTAATGCCTGTTACTCCCTAAATCAGTGGTTCCAGCATGTGAACGGCAGACCCTCAGACCAGCAGCACCACCATCACGTGGGAACTTGTTAGAATTCCCCCCCACCACTCACCTCCACCTACTAAATCAGAAATTCAGGGGACAGTTCCAGCAACCCAAGTTTTAACAAGCCCTCCAGACAACTAGTGCCCGCTAAAGTTTGAGAGTTACCACCCTAAATCATGTCCATATGTCCATTTAAGCTTTCCCGAAGGCTGTACAAGATGAAAATCATATCATGCAGCTGGACTTCGTGCATTTAGAATCCACAAGGCAATGGTTTTCTGCTTTCCTAATGTATGTGGAACTATAAAGAGAAAGTCATGCTGATACCTCCCTCATCATGAGAATAGTGGCATTTTGGCAATGATTCCCTGAGAAAATGTTCAGCACATAAAGAAAATGGGTGTATGACACCAGAGGGGTCATACTATTGGAAATGGCCCCATTGTCGCGTATCAGGAAGATTTTCTAGGGCTTTTCTGTAAGTGTCATCCTTTCCCTTAAGAAGTGGTACATAACGAAGTGGTACATTTCAATTCAGTATAGGCTAATTTGGAGATGATTGTAGCTCTGTTGGTGACAGGCCTGGAATTTATGAGAAAAGAAGAAATAGCTCATGCACTAGTGTCTGTCTTGCCAACCTATAGTTTGAGTCACCTATTTCTTTTTTAGGATTTGTAATAATTTTCCACTTAATCTCCTATTGGGAGTCTGAAGTCCTTGGTAATTTCCTTTCTTTCATTCTTGGGAAGCCATTGCTTTGCCCAACTTCCTTGTGAAGGAGCTGTGGAGATCTGAGCAGTTCTGGTTAATCTTGATGGAACATGATGTAGACACTCACAGGATGGAGTGAATCAGCCTAAAAGGAGAAATCTCAAGCAAAAACGTGAGTTATAATTTGCCTCCTGATCCTTAAGGGAATATGAAGGTACAAATCTCAATCCACTTGCACAAAAATCTGCCCAAGTACTTATCTTTTTTGGTATAGATTCTCAGAAATTTAGGAGAAAGGATGGGATAAGTCATTGATATACTTGACAGAACTAAGACAGAACCAATACAAAAGCATCCAAACTGTCCTTCTCCTTTCAGATATTAGTTATCTAAATTCCCCAGGGATAATTAATGGATTAGGAGCCCAGGTAACCAGAGTTATGGGATAAATTTAAAGGAAAAACAACAAAACTAAAAAAAAAAAAATGTCAGCACCTATTAATCCTGGCAGTAAGAAGGGCGAAGGCAGAGAATGGGCTAAAGTTACTACTAGAGCAAATGTCCAAATAAGAAACACTGGCTATCAGGTAGGAAGGCCACCAAGAAGCCAGAGCACTTTGGGAAGAGAAGTGCTTGCAGGCACAGGGTTGAGTCTGTAGGACAAGGATGCGACACCAGCTGCCTCTCTCTTCTCCCTGCTCCCTGCACACTGACATCCTTTTGGAAAGCAATTCTATGAATATAGACTTGTATTTCTTTGGTCTCCGATCTGTGATTCCCACCCCCACCCTCACCACAAAGCCTTGTGCAACCAAATTACTGGCAGTGTTGTCTTCTGCACAAGTAACTTGGGACCTAAAGAAAAGCCACTTCTCTGAATTCAGGTGGGTTAAATGACTGGGAGGAATCCTGGAAACACAGTGTATCAGTGTAAGCTCTCCAGAGAAACCAAACCAAGAGGATCTGATAAATAGTTGAGAGATAGATAATTAGAGAGATGATGGATAGATAGATATGTAATTGATTCTAAGGAATTGATTTACATGATTATGGAGGCTGGCTAGTCCATAATTTGTGGGGCAAGGTGGCAGGCTGGAGAGTAGGGCCAGAGCTGACGTTGTAGTCTTGAGTCTGAAATCTACAGGGCAGCCCAGCACACTGGAAACATATGTAGAATTTCCATGTTATAGCCTCAAATCAGAATCCTTCTTCTATAAGAAACCTCAAATTTTTCTCTTAAGGCCTTCAGCTGGTTGGTGAGGACCACTATCTAACCAAGTTGACACATGAACCTAACCATCAGACACAGTCAAATCTTCTGGTACTTTCCCCATCTTTCTGGAAGCCTTGCTACAGGATACAAATATGTCCCCCGGTGTGGCTTCCATAGAGAGGAAGTTTACCACTGTGGTAAACACAGAGAGAGACAAGGTTTGCATCAATACTTACTGTACACAGAGAGCCAGGCCTTGATCTCTTCCATTTGAAGAACAAGTAATCAATTAAATAATCTGAGAATTTCTTAGACTTCAGCAGTTGCTTAAAAACGATGCTATATTTATTTCATATAGTTGTGTATCTCCAGTATGACACATTTTGTTTTTACTGAAGTGACTGGTTAACATCATGTTTTTTTCTGTCTTTTGATAGAAAAAAAAATCATTCTTGTCAAATCTCTTGTATCTTTCCATTTCTTATCTTTTTAATCCCTTCTTTGGAATTATTTTAATTTTCTTTGTAAAGTTTGTATTGTAAGTGGGACTAGTTTATTCGTGTTGGAAATGCAGGTTTCCTGAAGACATTTACATTTTCCTATTGTTTGTAATTGTCTGTTTTATTTTATAATATTTATCTTTACCATAAACTCATAGCCACTCAACATTTTAATGGAACCATCTTTTCTGTTGAGAGCCCCTTCTGCCCCCAACTTCTTGCTTTTAGTCTCCAGAGAGGTAAGAAATGGACTCTAATCTGGTTGATCACTTTCTTAGGCTGACTAATCTTTCATATTGTGAACTTCTTGCATTTTCCTTTTTATCTGATCCATCATTTCCTGATTTTCCTTTCTTTTTCTTTCAGGGATTACTCCCCTCTTTTGTTGGAGTCTGTCCTTACACAGCTTTGTCAGAAAAGAAACTCTGAGTTATTATGCATTTTAAAATGTTTCCATTCTTGCCTTGTGTGACAGTTTGCCTAAACTTAGCAGTTTCAGATTAAAAACCTCGCCCCTTCAGAACTTTGAGGGTGTTGACGATCTCTCACTGTCTCTTAACAATTAGTGTTCTTGCAAAGAAATATGGTGAACATATTTTAAAGGTAGTTTTAATAAGTGTTGAATTTTCAAGGAATGTATTGATCTTGAAATCAAGGGAAGATGAATTTATTCTGCTTGAACTTTTACCATTTTGGAAAATTCCAAAATCAAAGGCCAAGTTGTTACTATATGTACATAGCAAAAACGACACACCTGTCGGGATGCTATGCTTGCATGTAATGACTTCACACTATTTTATAGAGATTCCAGGCTTGGATAGGTTCTCAGTCTTCAAGTATAGTTCTACCCGAGAATTTGCAAATGCGTTCCTCAAGTGATTATGAATTACTTGGTATGCTTCCAACTACAGTTAAGACATTATACAAATTTTTAACAATTGCATATGGAGAGTTTATTTTTTATACATTTATTTTTAGTACAATTAAGGGACTATCACAAAATATTTGTTATGATAAGAAATTGTTAGGTCTGAGAGGGTTGTAAGTCATTTGTTTGATGTGGATGTACAGTATGCTCTTTCCTCTGTCTTTCTGCCTCTTTCCATGGTCTTGGCATTTGTCCAGTTCTTTTGTCTGCCTCAGTTTCCCTTCCACAACTCTTTATTATTTGGGATTTTTGAGACATTCCTTTTTTACCACTTTATTTTTTTTAATTTAAATTCAATTAGCCAACATGTAGTACATCATTAGTTTCAAATGTAGAGTCCAATGACTCATCAGTTGCGTATAAGATTCAGAGCTCATCACATCATGTACCCTCCTTAATGCCCATCACCTAGTTACTCTGACTTTAATGAAAGCTTAAGAAGAAGGACAGGCAAGTGTGCTCAGTCTCACATTTTGGACTGAATATGAAGCAATATGATGCTGTTGTTTATTTCTCAGTAACTGCCTCCCTAAAATACCGCATAAATGGCATATATTTATTTTATTATTTCTAGCCATTTAAGTTATTTGAACTTTGATAATTTTTAGACTCCTACCAATAATTAAAGGGGGCAGTTGGTAGAGAATCAGGAAAGTTGGCTTGTGAGTTGATAGTTTGAAGGTACAAATGTTTTTGATTTTGAAATGTTCACTTCTGTAAAGCATTAAGTCCTGACGCATAAAAATGGGATTAACTTGGCCAATAGTGTGATGAGTGCAAGGGAAAGCAGCCCCATTTCCCTATTGTGGGGATTCTGTTAGTTATTCTCCTGGTTCCCTTGGAAAGCCCTGTCGTGAAGGTGGATTTCTAAGAAGTTAGCTTGATCTTCCAAGGCACAGAAATCTGTGTAGAGGTTTCCCCAAGAACCTGAGGACATGAAGTCGAAGTCAGTGTTCACAGAGACGTATTGGCAGGAAAGATATTTATTTGACACTAAGGTTTTCCATATTGAAAATGCAAGGCATGAAGATGGTTGTAATATAGCAAGAATACTTTTGAATGTCATAATGAATATCACAAAGGCCTTGGAATGGTACTGTCTTGGCACATGCAGATTCCCAGAACTTAGTGTCTGCTCGTGTGACCCATCCAGTCAAAAGAAAATTGTCTTTGGTCATTAGAGCGTTGATTAAAGTTGTGGCTCTGGGTAGAAGTATGTACATCAACTATGTATCAGACAAAATTCAAAATCTATGCGGAGGGAATGGGGATCGGCCCAGCACAAGTTAGCGTGAGACCAGGGGAGCATGTTATAAAACTTGGGGGAGCGTGAGGGGTCCTGAGCTGCAGTGAGCTTTTCCAGGATGGGGCATGCATCAGTTTTGATGCGGTGGCCGCAGCAGTAGATTTACTTCTCTTCCCTGAAAATTCACCATTTACATTATCCCGGACACATGGTTGCTTCAGCGAATATTTTGATGTATAAAGCAGGTTTTCTGCACTTCCCAGTTCTAGAAGGTGCAGAAATAACAACATAATGATAAACACAGACTTTCCACAAGGGCATGTTCACCTGTCTTCTTAGAAAGAATCCCTCGCAGCTTGATTCTTGGTGCTTAGTTTTGAGTTTTAGTTACTCTTCTGGGTAGAAATAGTTATGAAAATCCCATGCTACCAGAGCAAACAAAGAAAATCGGAAAGAGAGTGGCCTTAATGGGATCCCACAGGTGACTTTAAAAAGGAAGGATTCTAAGTTGCTTGTAGAAAACCGGGATAGCGCGGATCTTACTACAAGTGCTGTATCACATTCCACCATTCGTTTGTTTTTCATGGGCATGAAACTCGGAAATGGTACTGTCACCATCGTAACACATGGTGGAAGACTTTAAGGGGAGTATTTGCAAGAGATGGTAGTGTAGTATCACATCAGATAATGAGGGGATTCTTAAATTAGTTTTATGTAATCTATTGTTACAAAGATTTCTTGGCTCCCGTTGGGGTCATCTGAACCATCTGAACTCTTTCATGCTCCCTTGAATTCAGAGTCTACTGTGCAACATTAAAACACACGCTGGGCTTTTCTTCTACTCCCGCAGCCAAAGAATTACATGAACAACAATCACACACACACACACACACACACGTACACACACCAAACTGATGTGTTTAAACTGCTGTTGCCTCCTCCTCAGAGCCCCTTCTCTACTTCCTCTTTGTCCCTGATGCCTGGACCTTGAAGTCAAATCTAATGTGATCGTTAAGCACTCACCTACTACGAGCAAAATGTAGGCCAAATAATTGAGTGGTTGCCTAAAATATTTCAAAACGCAAAAGAAATCAAATTCATTTTCCTCACTGATCTCTTTCTCAAACCCAATTTTCTTCGTCTTTACATGTATGTTTTTCTCCATTGTCATCACATTTTGATGACGATTCTTACATATTTGATGCAAGAAGATTTAGAGCTGCTTTGGCAAGGCGGCGTCTATGAGGCGCCATTCTCAGGAACCGCCCTAATCACAAGAGCCCTTGCACCGGAAATCCTGTTCTGCTGCTTCTGACATATTTGTGCCCCAACACTTTTGTGTAGACACTGAGTGTTATTTCAGCCACTTCATGGGCTCAAGTGGCTTTTGCATTTTGACCTGGGAACAAACCTTCGTTTATGGTGTTTCCCTTATTGAGGAAGACCTCCTGCATATCAAACAGTTACTTATACGTACACTTGGGAGTCTAGCTGGCTTGAATACTGAAGAAATCTGCATAATTTCCTGCTGCAAGACATCCTTTGCTTAAGAGCCATAGATTCAGTGAGAATCTTACACATCCTCCTGAGGCAAGGGGCAGTCCAAACCAGAAAGCCGGCTTTAGTGTGTCCTGGGCATTTCAAACTTGTTCGAGGAATATTGCATTTTCTTTCTTTCCCATGTTGGTCTTGATAAGGACAGTCTTATCAAGGTTTATGACTCCATAAGTCTACTCCTCCAATAAATCAGGCATTTGTCCACCATTTGAGCACTCGTGGAGTAACTGTTAAAAACAGTTATACTGAGAACTCCCATATCTTTATTTTATTCTTAAATGCTCTACATACATCAACACCTGTGTTCAGAGCTCCCTTTTCTGCCGTGTCAGCTATCTGACACAGCGTGGTCCGAGCCCAAGGGGCCTCGCCAGCCCACCCTGCTGTGGCTCCTTCCAGGTGGGAGGCTTTATGGGATGTGACCAACCCAGAAATTTCAGAGCCCACCGGCCACATCCCAACATGTCGGTTAAGTTGTCATTTTAGTGGTCTTCTCCCTGCTCTTCTCTCCCCTCTGTGTCCCCCTTCCCTGGTTACTTTTCCTCCTTTCCTCCTCTTCCCTAATCTTTATCCAGTGTCCAGATGTCTTCGTTACTTAGGGGATTAGTTAAATCACAGATGTGATGATGTGCCCTGTTTGTACCGGTCAGAAGCTCTGTGGAGAAAGGCATCTCTTATAGACAAGGATCTGTACCTGATGCCTAGAACTTAGCGTTTGTTCCCTCCACCCAGGCCACATGTCACCTGTCTTCTGCTACTGTTATCCCCTTCTATGATCATATTCTTCATCTACCATCTGCCACACCAACCATCTGAATACCTTCTCGTGTCCCAAGGCTTTTCAATATTAATACTCCCAGAATACTCTTCGAGTACCATGGACTGGCTGTCTGATGTGGTTCAAGAATGACATGAATGAGCCATTAGGGCATAATAGAAGGGTCTTGTCCATTTTTTGTACTTGTTACGATGTCAGGCATGGATGGCTTGGTTCCTTCTCCAAGCAGTGTTGTGAATGCTATCGTGGCTTCTAATGGACACATGCTGATAATTCTCTCTCTGCAGTCCAAAGGGTCTCACTCTTCCAAAATATTTCCACTGTATACTTATCATGAAACTCTCCTGTTCTGTCTCTTCTTGCCTTAATTGTCCTCCTCATTCTTTTTTTTTTTTTCTAGTATCTTCTTCGTGGTAGAACCACTGCCCTCTACCGGTGAGGAAAGAAGAGAAGCAAATAATCGTTTTCCACAAAAAGCTCTCATTTATTCATTCACTTAACGTGTGTGTGTGTGTGTGTGTGTGTGTTGAATACCTGCCACATGCCATTTCTGAGAGCTGTGCTGGGGGAGAAAGAAGGTGATCATGGGTACATACGGTCCGACCCTCACTGCAGTCTCTGCAGCCAGGCAGAGAGGTGTCTGTGGGACAGTCCACAGATCCACAGATCGTGTTAAATGACAACTATACAAAGTGAGGTGAAGAACTGGTCTGTGATGACTGCAGAAATTACCATATGAAGGTTGATACGGCCAGAGGTCTGCGAAGCCTTTCCAAAGATCCACCATTAGGATAAAATATTAGTAACAAATAGGGGTTAAGCAGGCAATATGGGAAAGGAAAAGCATTTTCAGTTAGAAGGAACTGTATGTGCAAAGGCCCTGCCACTGGGACACGGAGCCACTGAGAGCCCAGGAGAGGGAGCTGGAGAAGGACATGAGGGCAATGTCCTGGGGCCTCTTTAGAGATTTTTGTCTTTATTCCAAGAACACCGGGAAATAATGAAGTGTTTGGACAAGGTGTTTAGAGAACATAACAAAGGACTGAGGGCAAGCACTTTGTGGGGCACACACCTGGGCCTGTATCCGATCAGGGACAACCTGCGATGAGTCATTCCCCCACTTTCGGCCTCAGTTTAGCCATTTAGTTGTATAATGACACCAGGAGCACCCAGTTCACTCAGTTGGTTGTTAGTGAAATGATTTGTGTGTTGGTCTAAAATAACGCTGAGGGGCGCCTGGGGGCTCAGTGGGTTAAAGCCTCTGCCTTCAGCTCAGGTCATGATCTCGGGGTCCCGGGATCGAGCCCCACATCGGGCTCTCTGCTTGGCAGGGAGCCTGCTTCCCCCTCTCTCTACCTGACTCTCTGCCTACTTGTGATCTTTCTCCTCTCTGTCAAATAAATAAATAAAATTTAAAATAACGCTGATCACCTAACAAACACTCGACAAACACTAAGCAAATGATCATTTCCAGGAGAAGGAGCATCACTAAATACAGTGCTCAGGGGGCATGGACAGAAGGCTGCTTTCTGTGCAGACCCAAACCAGCTCAGAATCACTACAAATCAAGGCGCTGTTGTAGAAATAATTGATGGAAGACCCAAAGCACTATCCATATTCTTCCTTTTAGATCAGAATGAAAATAGGTTTGCCGTGTTGTGGTCAGTAGCCACCCTTCTCCCCTTGGCTCACTGCAGCCAGCTGGCTTCAGTTCTTCAGGCCAAAATCAAAGCAAAGCCCCTTGTTCTGAGTGAACCGCAGGAACTCAAAGCAAACATGTCAAGGTCAGCCTTGGAAAGTCACCGGTGCCTGAGAAAGGGCCCATTGAAGCCTCTGAACCATGAGTTCTGTAATTGGCAAAGACAAGCTGGTATTTTGGGGATTTTTCCCCCCAGTTTTATCACTTGAAAAACAATGTAATATTTTGGGTAAATAGATATTTTATTCATTGGGGGCTATACACTAATATATTTGTTTCCCTTATATATACATTTTTATTAGCCTGGTCTGGGTGACTCAGAGGAATTCTAATTTGAATAAAATTACTGAAGTATTTTTAAACTGGTAATACATGAGTGACTCCAATTCCAACTCCTATCTTGAGTAAACACAAAGGAGAATTCAATTATTCACGATTAATAACATACATATATATATTGAGTAGAAGTTTTAGCTTTTTAAATATCACTGAAAATGCCCCCAGTTTTAAAAGGCTCTGTTTTATTTCTATACTTTCTCTGTGAATCCTGAGTTCTTTTCACTCTTTTAGGCCTCTCTTTCCTGGAATGAGTTATAAAAAACTCATTCCCGGTTATAAAAAAATGTACGTATAGTCTATTTTTATCTGCCATTGTTTTATTATTATAAGTTATTATATAGTATATAAATATTATAAATTATTATAATATTATTTTAATATCTATTTATTTATTTTATGGGTTTTTTGTTTTTTTTAAATGACAAATATAAAAAATAAATAAATCTTTTTGTCCTGAGGTTTATTTACAAAACAATCCTTAGAATAACCTCCTTGTATATCAAGTAGAGTGTCCTGTTTTTGCCTTAAGTCTTTCCTTTGAGCCTCTATGGGATTCTGTTGAAATTAACAAGTCAGCACAGGTATCCACAGACTTCATTCTGGAAATATCTGTCCTGGGCTTTCTTGTGTGAAAAAGTTGCTCTTTTCACACGACGCCACATTCTGTAATCCTGGCAAAGTCATACACAGCTTCCGCCTCAGGAAAGAACCCAAAACTTGAGTCTGGTAGACTTATCATTTCGATCCCATCCGATAGCAACTCTAAGTGAGATAGAAGCTACTTTCACTTAGAATCTCATCGAGGCAGATGTTAGGGGAAGTCACCGCCCTCTTGGCTCCGCGGGGCGGGCCCAGCGCTGTGCTCCGGCAGAAGCTCATTGGAAGGGCCGGGCAGGGTGCCGAGCGCCCAAGGAGCCCCGGGGACAGGTGCAAACAGCGCAGGGGCGGGGCTGCCCGGAGGGCCGTTCGTGTTCCCCCAGGCAGAGCTGGGTACAGGGAAGGTCTCACAAGCTTCCTCAATCACTCGTTCTTTCATCACTGATGGTCCCATCCATCCGTTCTTCAAGCGCACGAAGGATGCGGCGCGGTGTCCCCGATGCTGTGCTCAGGTTGGGGCCACAGAGCGGATGTGAAAGGACCCCAGCCCTTGCCTTGCAAATTCACTGGCCCAGGGGTTTTGCAGTCGTTCCACTAATTACCCTGACGTACCTGGCACACACCTATGCTGTGATTTGGAAGCAGAGCATCGCGGAGGGAAAAAGGAGTTACTCCAAGCAGCAGGTGGTGGGAGTGGGTTGGGTGCTGTTCTTGGCCCTGGTTCCCCAGTCTGATGCCGTTTACTTTCAAATGTTACTGAAAAAAAAATGGTCAAACCTTCCCCACGCCCCTTCATTTCTTATTTTCCTCGGTGTGGTTATGAAATTTACACACACACACACACACACACACACACACACACACTCCTCCTCATTTCAGTGGGATTTTGTGTGGGAGGAGGAAGATCCACAGTTTCCATCTGCGAGCTTTGAACTAGAAGAAAACTATTGACTTTGCCATACGTTTGAAGCCAAAAACTCAATCCACTCCTTGTCTGCAAGAGCTTAAAGTCTTGCTTATTCTAGATGATCAAAATAGCATCTGCACACACAGATAGTTTCACTGCTTGCCTTCCAAAATAATACTTCATAACTCATTTCACATCTAATCATATGGGCTAATATTTCCAGAATAACATACTGGTGATGTTGGTTTGAAAAATTTAAAATCGGAGGAAGGAGATCTCATTCTATTTCTGTTTTACTTGAAGACAACAACAGCAACAAAATAATAAACCAGAGATGGATATCAAATCTTTTCAAGTGTATTTTGTAGATGATCTCCTAGGTTTCCTCCATTTGCCTGATAATAAAACGCTATAATACACCTGTAACAAATAAATAGTAGTTAGATGTTACATATTATCATTTACTGCATTTTATAAATTCACTTGCTTGTGTCTTATTTAACATTTCCGTATCTATTAATAAACAAAACTGTTGGTGTTTTTATTATTTTTGTGCTATTTTTCAAAATCTTTATTGCATTTACTCTAGTTGAAAGAATTAACCTATGTTACCATTTGTGCTATTACACCAGATGTCTCCTCACAGATGGAAACCCAGCGATGCCGGCAGGCTGGGTCTGAGGGTCCAGAGGGAAGGGGTCCCTCAAGATCGGCCAAGGGTCTGTGGCTTCACACAGGAGAGAAATCAGACACAAGCCAGAGAATGTGAAAACAGTGTACTGAATATTGTGAGTGCCAGACAAAGGACAGCAGATGGAGTGTCTGGGAGCCTAAGAAAGGAGAGGGAATGACTCTCATCATTGTTTGAGGCTTGGACTTTATACTGGAAAGGGGTCCAGGGATCATTTCTCTTCAGAAATCCAGGGTAGGGTCCAATCAAAGGTGAATGTCAGAGGAAGAACAGGTGTTACTCAATAAATCACTGGAAGTCAGGGGTATTGATGCCAGTGTCAGCCGAGATTTATCCAAAGCTAATGTCCAGGAAATGTTCGGAATCTGGGTCTTCTTTGATGTTGTCAGGTGTTTGGGGACTAATACAAAACTCAGAGAATGATTAACTTTCTCGCTTTCCCCTTGAAGTGGGAACATAGCTTCTATGGCTTATTCAGAAATGAGGCCTAGTGGGAAACCAGCAGAAAGCTGTTCAAAAATGGTGTCCGTTGGGGCGCCTGGGTGGTTCAGTCATTAAGCGTCTGCCTTCGGCTCAGGTCATGATCCCGGGGTCCTGGGATCGGGCCCCGCATTGGGCTCCTTGCTCAGCAGGAAGCCTGCTTCTCCCGCTACCATTCCCTCTGCTTGTGTTCCCTCTCTCGCTGTGATTCTCTCTGTCAAATAAATAAAATCTTTAAAAAAAAAAAAAATGGCGTCCTTTCAGCTTCTCAGTCTCAGTCAGAAGGATGGAGAGAAAACCCACTTGCTAAGAGTCTCTGTGAATTCACTCATGGAGCCAATACCACAAAGAGCTTATCAAACTACTCAGCTGCAATCACACACTTTTTGTAAAGCGAAAAGGATTATTAAGGAAGCAGAACATAAAAGGTGTTAAGAATCACAGAGGATTAGTCCCAAGCCTTGAAACCTGATCAAGAAACCCAGTATTTGGATTTCAGAATCGCTATAGGCTAGTTGTTCCCTACTACCTTCCAGTCCCCTCTATGAGTGGTCCTACCTTAACAGGGGAAGACTCTCAGCCTCTACCCATCCCATCCACCCATGATCTCTCCAGTTTCACTAGTCCCAGGAGAGGAGTTTTGCCCCAGGAGCTATATTCAACAAATTCTATGTTAATATATACTACCTTGTTGAGGTCCCAGGAGCCTCATCCACACTTTGACTGCATTTAGATGCTGAGATTTTGGACCCTAGTTGATGCCTGCATTATATATGTGGGAGAGACAGGAATCATTGGGGACCTCAGGGAGATGGTGGTCAAGCAGAGGATAAAGCGGTCCTATGAATCCCACCCTCTGTGGTTCAGACATTGTAAACCCTTCCCCTTCGGTGTGGGTGGAACCTGATATTTGCTTCTAGACCATAGATTATGTCAAAGGGGAAGGTGGGGAGGAACCCACCTAAAAAATATCACACATCCATGTTGATTCTTAAATTTTAACATATTCCCTGAAACAACTTTGGATTTCCCCTAAGTCCTTACACTTTGAAGGATATTCTGGTTTTTTTTTTGTTGTTGTTGTTGTTTTAAGATTTTATTTATTTATTTGACAGAGAGAGATCACAAGTAGGCAGAGAGGCAGGCAGAGAGAGAGAGGGAAGCAGGCTTCCTGCTGAGCAGAGAGCCCGATGCGGGGCTCGATCCCAGGACCCAGAGATCATGACCTGAGAGGAAGGCAGAGGCTTTAACCCACTGAGCCACCCAGGTGCCCCTAACCAGAGCTTTTAAAGAAAGGAACTTCCTGGTTTTATCCAGACTAGTATTCTCTTCCCTTGTGGGACAATCTAAGGTGAAGTCAGGAATGATTATAAGAATAACACAGTGTGGAAAACAAACAAAAGCTGCAGGGACATTAAAGCCTCCGACGCAAAGCTACATTCCGTGACATTTTAGGCTTATTAGGGTTTGAGGAGCCGTCTGGAAAGATCTCTCTGCCTCTTGCAGTTCGTCAGTCACACAGCTTGAATATATCACCCGGAGATGAAGAACCAGGCTTTCTATTAAAACCTACTTTTTCTCCAGCCACATACGGTCATTCCATTTGCTAAGAGAATGTATCATCATAAATATACCTCAAAAGGTGAGCATTTGAATTGCAAATCCTCAAAGCAAAAAAGTATAGATTTTGTATTAAACTTCAAAGACTTTAGTGAGAGTCCAATGACTTTAACCAACAAATAATTCTGAAAGGTTTTTAAGAGTAACTTGGGGGAAAGAAAAAAACTAAGGTGTCTATTTCATTATTGTTATTTTTTAAGTAGGCTCCATGCCCACTGTGGAGTCCAACACGGGGCTCGAACTCACAACCGTGAGCCCAAGACCGGAGCCAAGATCAAGAGTCAGACATTTAACCAACTGAGCCATCCAGTTGCCCCCATTTTATTAATTTTTTTAAAGGTGTCCATTTTAAAGTTAGATCACTTTATGCTCAAAAAAGACTCAACGGAAAAAAAAATCTAAATTTTGCTTTACAAAAGTGTTTTTAGCTACAAAAAAAAAAAAAAGGCAAGCAATGTGAATGAGCTTGTTCATTCATTTTACCTTGGACGATTAGCACTGAGTAGTCAATTTCGGTCATTGTTCATTGTTGGGCTAACTTGTGGCTTACATTTACTTGACATTTATATTGTTCAAAGTGTGACATGTGTACATATTTATATCATGTGTAATACCATCCTAGATGACTGAAATCCTACATTAATTCCTGCTCCCTGAGACTTCCAGCAAGTGAGCATGGTGGGGTTCCTAGGTCCAGACTCTTGCTTCCCGATCCGGGACTCCTTAGGGGTAATCCCCCCAATTTTTATTGTGATAAAATACATATAACATAAAATTCACATATTATATATAACTTTCAGATTTATATAGAAATTTTATATATTTATAAATGTATAGAACTCAAAATAGAGTCTCAAATTGCAGGGTCCCATAATTGAAGCTATAGCAGAGCTTCAAGATCAAGTTTCCTGGAGTAGAAGTTAAAAGGGGGGGGGAAGGAGATGAGTTTAATTATCCTCATTATTGAAAAAAAAAGTCTTAATTCCACGAGAAGACGGGAATCACAGTTTTCCTGGAACTTAATTATTAATAGTCTCTCCTGGGATGTTTCATCTTGAGGGGTGCTAGCCATCAGGACTATGGACCAGTATTCCAAATTCCCCTCCTTCTGAAAACAGTTTCTCTCCTGTTTGAGATGAGGAGCTGCCTGTGACTTACTCGGTCAATAAAATGGGAGCAAAAGTGACCACGTGTGTGTGCAGGTGCTCAATCATCATCAGGCTCATCCCAGGACCAGGCTGTCGGCTGCAGTGAGCGGAGGGGCAGCCCAGTACAGAACCCTCCCGAAACCCACATCGGTCCACCCTGAACAACAGATAAACCACTATAGTTTGCAGGCACCCAAACCTGGGCATCCTGGGACACTGCAGTCCAACCTGGTCTTTCTTGACTGTGTGTTTAGGGAGCCCAAATACAGTCCAGAACAATCCTTCCTGAGCTACCATTTGTCTGAGAATAATTCGGTAAGCAAGGACACTGGTCCAAAATGACTCTTTCTACGCCAAGATATTTACTACAAATGCCCCAATAAATTTCATATGCTGTTTTTAAATAGCATCTTTTGATAATAACTTTGGGTATAACTTTGCTATATTACTAAGGGAAAAAGACTTTTTAAGAAGATAAGATAATTGGGGCGCCTGGGTGGCTCAGTGGGTTAAAGCCTCTGCCTTCAGCTCAGGTCATGATCCCAGGGTTCGGGGATCGAGCCCCGCATCGGGCTCTCTGCTCAGCGGGGAGCCTGCTTCCCCCTCTCTCTCTGCCTACTTGTGATCCCTCTCTCTCTGTCAAATAAACAAATAAAATCTTTAAAAAAAAAAAAAGAAGATAAGATAATTTAATTCAAGTCCATATGATCGTGGTGTTTGTCTTGAT
>CM053607.1:4288827-4317463 GCA_028646535.1 Procyon lotor
CAGAGAGAGAGGAGGAAGCAGGCTCCCCGCTGAGCAGAGAGCCCGATGCGGGGCTGGATCCAGGACCCTGAGATCATGGCCTGAGCCAAAGGCAGAGGCTTTAACCCACCGACCCATCCAGAAATCCCAAGACACAAAAATTCTTGACAATATTTTAATAAGTAAAACTCCAAACTGTAGAAAAAGTTTAATATCTCAGGATTAAGTGGGGATTCTGTCGGGGATGCTCAGTTGCACTAACCTTTGAAATTTGATCAGTGTAATTCACCATTTATTAACAGTATAGACAGTAAACCTACATGATCAGTCCAATAGATGAAAAATGTCATTTGATAAGATTCAAAATTCATTCCTTATAGAAACTTTCCATCAACTATTAAAATAAAAAATTCCCCAGATCTGATGGATATGTATTAAAAATATACAAGCAACATCTTACATAATGGTTAAAGCCTGCGTCTTTCTTCCATTAGCTCAGAAACAAGGCAAGAATATCTGCCCCTTCTACTTCTAGTCAATATTCTACTGACAGCTCTACCTCATACAGCTTGGAAAGAAAGAATATTAAAAGTCATCTATAATGGAAAGGAAAAAGCAATTATCTCTTTATTCACAAACACTATGATTGTATATAGAATCTACCAGAAAGCTACTAGAAGTAATGTTAATTTATCAAGGCTTCAGAACACAAAATTAATAGAAAACATTAATTTCATTCCTACATATTAACAAGGAGCAATCAGAAATTAAAAAGAATGCCCCTTACGGTAGCATCAAAAATATGACATACTTAGCAATACATCTCACAAAATGTCCTCTTGACTTGTACGCTCAAAGGACACCAAATCCCCTAAATGATCTATAGAATCAATGCAATCTTAATCACAAGGCTTTTTGGGAGTAAATATTGGCGAGCTGGTTCTAAAATGCATACAGAAATTTAAAAATATCTGGAATACCCAAAACATTTTGGAAAGGAAGAATAGAGCTGGAGGACTTATACAACCTGACTTTAAGACTCATTCTAGAACTAGAGTAGCATTCTGTGATGTCAGCATCAAGATAGAAACACTGAGCAAAGGAATTCTGGACTGGAAAGTCCAGAAATAGACCTGCACATACACGGTTTATGCAGTTCTGATGAGGGAGGAAAGGCAATTCAGCAGAGAAAGTAGAGACTTTTCAGCAAAGGGAGCTGTAGCCATCGGATAGCTATCTTTGAAAACACAACCTCTGAATGATAACTCACTCTCTGCTTGATAATAGACCCAAATGGATCATAGACCAACTATCTAAAACCATAAAACTTCTAAAAGAAAACCTATGAGAATCTCTCTGTGAGCTTCAGTCAAGCAAAGATTTCCTAGCTACAATGCCAAAAACATTATTCAGGTAAGAGAAACAATGACAATTGGAATTATTCAAAATCGGGAACTTCCGTTCTTTGAGAGGCACCATGAAGAGAAAGAGGCAAGCCACACCCTGAGAGAGAATATTTGCAGATCAGACAAAAGACTCATATCCATTTTATATTTAAAAAATTAAAATTTGACAATTAAAAAACTTAATAGAAAAATTTTCAAGGATAGGAATAGACATGTCACAAGAGAAGAAAGATGGCAAAAAAAGCGTATATAAAGATTCTCAACATCATTTGTTAGAAAAAAGAAAATCAAAACCATAGGGAAAATACCACACACCTATTAGAATGGCTAAACTAAACATAAACTCCAAACCTGACATCACCAAATGTTGGTGAGCTTGTGGGGACCAGGAACCCCCCTCATACTCTGCTGGTAGATTTGGAGATGGTGCAATCCCTTTGAAACTCTTTGACACTTTCCTAATAAATGAAACATACACTTACCATATGACCTTGCCATCTCCTTCCTAGCTAGATATTTACCCAAGAAAAAAGAAAGTAAATGTGCACCCAAATACTGGTACACAGACATTCTTAAAAGTTTTACTGGAAAAAGCCAAAAATAGAAACAGCCCATATATGTGTCTATCTATCAGCAGGTGAATATCTAAACGAATAGGATATAAGATGTTATATCCATAGAAGGGAATGTTAGTCAGCAGTAAAAAGAAATGAACAGTTGATGTATAGGGGACAGAAGAATCTGAAAATAATACCTAGCGAAAGAAGCCAGCCGAAAGAATGACTCCATTCACATAAAATGATGAAAGTGGAACCTAACATAGAGGCAGAAAGATCAGTGGTCCCTGGGATCCAGGAGGTGTAGGAGGGAAGGGTTACAAAAGGCACAAGGAAACTCGGGGGTTGGCAGACACATTCATTATCTTGATGGAGTCACGGCTTCACGGATGCACACAGTTGTCAAAACATGTCAAAGTTTACATTTAAATGTGCAGTTCATTGTATGCCAATCATACCTCACTAAAACTATTAAAAGTGCTATATCCACAGGAAAACAAGTCTCTTTCTCATAAGCAGTGGTGACCTGGCTGATTCGAAGCGATCAAAACAGTTGTGCCTGCACCCATTGCACACATTAAAATTACAGTTCTGTTTTTCATAGCATTCGTGTTGGGGTCCTGGCAACTGAACGGACGTGGCCACTGAGTATTTGTAGAAAAATGCTTTATAAATGCAAAATGCGCACCACGGAGCCCAGCTGCACTTGTCACCACACTCACCCACAAAATGCTGCCTTCTATCCACGGCCGATGTAGAAACTAGCTGTTCCGGGACCTGTACACACACGTGTGTCAACTGCTTTTATAATCCTATTTCTCTCATCACGAGTTTCTTCAGCGGCGGTGCATTTTCAATGTGAAGGAGTTAAAATCGTCCTCCATGGCATTTGGGTCAGTTGTGAAGTCACGGGACGGCTTGGTGAAAGAACCCCGCCCCAAGGCCAGCTTCTGACTCTCACCAAGGTCACATGGTACGTGTGTGCTACAGATAGCAAATCTGTAGCCTTCTGGGAGGTGTGCTAGTCCATTGGGGCCACTGTAAGGAAACACCACAGGTGGGGACAACAGGTATGTCCGCCCCTCAGCTCTGGGGCCTGGGAACCTAACGTTTGGGAGTTAGCATGGCTGGATGAGGGCCTTCTTCTGGGTGACAAACTTCTCTCCCATCCTCACACGGCGGAAGGGGTGAGCCAACTCTCTGGTCTTTCCTAAGGACACCAGTCCCATCCCCTGAGGGCTCCACCTTCATGACCTAACACCATCCCCTTAGACATTAGATTTTCAACACATGAATTCTGGGAGGGGACACCAACATTCAGCCTATGGAATGTATCCCAACAAATGCCACATCAGGGGTTCTACAAGGCGATCTCAAGACACCGCGCACATTTTGGACTCCACAGTCTTGTTTTGGGTTAGCCCATTGGCCCCAAATAATACGTAGTGCATACATTTGAATCTCATTCACAGAAGGTAAAAAGATTCAATACCCCAACGCTACCCAGAAATCAACACCAGCTGCTGTTCAGAGAGGCTGATGATTTAGGGATTTTTATGAATATTTCTCATTTCCTCCCATTACTATTCCCAGTTATTAAAAGTTTGGTAAAGTAAACACGGAATTTTTCAAAATGTGAAAGAAACACTGTGACAGAAAGTGTATTTAAAGTAGAAAATTGCACCGTTCCAGGTAGAACCTGCTTGCATTTCAGTGAGTTTCCTCGGAGTTACACCCTCTTATGAACTGTTAGTGTGCCAGTGGTTTGCATGGGGTCTTCCCAGCCTGCGAGTTTCTGCAGGGTCAAGCCTGGAGTTGCAACTTTCTTCCACACTGGGTGACTGGCATTGTCTTTGGCTCTAAGGAGGAAGAGGGTTGGGCTGAACAAGTTGGGCTTTCAAATGGGTGTATTCGCTTTCAACAAGCAGTCATCCTGCAGTGTTGTTTTGTTGTAAGTGCAAAAAAGCAAGCAAATATTCCTCTGCTGTCTTACTAAAAAAGATATGTGTTTATGTATGTACTAGATTGTGTGTGTGTGTGTGTGTGTGTGTGTGTGTGTGTAAACGGAGCTGGCTTACCTCCCAACACATTATTTTAGGCATTCTTTTTCATAACACTGTAAAAAGCCCAAGAGAATAAGAAAATCTGTGGTGCATTTTTCTACAAGAGAATTAGAAATCTTTATTATGGAGGCTGTGATTTGTGGGCAATCTATAAACTTACATCTCAAATGAGAAGATCCATTTATTTATTTTATTCTCTCACTATAATGCCTTTATATTCGTAGTCTCTGAGAGCTAACATCAAGAATCCAGACAGCTTTTTTGGCAAATACAGTGCAAAGAGAGGAAAAACTACTTTTAACTAGAAGTGAAAACCTATCTTGGGGAAGAGGTTTCCTTCCCAAATCAACAACTGAAATGGGTGACTTTGAGCCAAGGAGCCCATCCTTGCATTCTTCCACTGTTGTTTTAACACCTGTTATCTGCTTATTCAACTGGCAAAATTCCTAAGTCTATCTTACAAAGATCGAGAGCGCCCAGTTCTCTCGCGGATTTCATCAGGCACATGGGATTGTGCGTTCAGGTCCCAAGAGTTGGGTCGTCCTACTTGGAGCCTTGGGAATACTGGTCCATTTTCCATTAGTCATCTGCACTCTGATATCTCAATTACAGCATAGCTATGATGTTAAGAGCACTGTGACAGCAGGCACCCAACATTCCCATCCCCTGGATGGCATGCCCTGTGTAATCCCCTCTTCCTGAGTGCGGACGGGTCTCGTGAAGCTGATGGGATCGCAGCTCTCTTGACTGAGATCTCTCCTAACCAAGACATCCTTGTTAGGGGACAAAAGAGAGATTCGCCTGCTGTTGTACAACAACTAGAGAGCTTGAAGGAGGACCCCGAGCTTCAGAAATGTCGGCAGCTCCAGTCAATACCTTGATTTCAGCCTGAAACGCTGAGCACACGAGTCAAACTAGGCCTGGACTTCCAGCCCATGGAACTGTGAGATAAGGAATCGTGTTATTTTAAGTCACCATATTTGTGTTCATTTGTTACACAGCGACAGAAAACTACTACACACCTATGTAAACATACAGGTATTTGGTATTTGTACACAAGAGGGAATCTATTCCACGGCCCTGCTTTTTTTCCCTAATACTCCAAGGATTCAGTTTAATAGAGGATTCAAATGAAGTTGAGTTTTCTTAATCTGGTCTCTGCAGGGCAAGAAATTGGAAGGATTAGATTCCTTCATGGAAAACTCATTATCTTCCTGCTATGATATTCTTCCAATTTTTTTCTTATGAGAAAGTTTTGGAAACTTTCTTTGAGAAAGTTTTAAAAAAGTAACCATTGCTTCTTATTACTAATACCCAGGAAAGTCAAGGTGTGAATAATGGACCTGCAGGCTATGTACTGAGTTGAGGTGGGTTGTTACAACTCACATTTTATTAAAGAGGGCCAATACCGTCCAGAGTTAATTTTAAGTCCACTTTACAGAAGAGTGACAGAATATACAGGTGTTGACAATCAAATTGTGTATCAATTTCACCAATTCCATAAAAGCTGTGGAGTTAGCGGAAATCCACTATGTTTGAGAGAAATATATTGGGTTAATGCCTTTTGCTTTAAGGGCATAAACAGAAATTTCAAATGGTGTTCTATTCATTCCGCAAATGAGCTTTTCCCCAAGTGTGTCTCTATAGGACGCTGATGGGTGCCGCAGAGAAAAGCGTGTGCTGTTGGGCAAGAGAGAGGCCATGGCTTCAACAAAGTTCAATGAGTTTCCTCAAGTCAGGGGTGATGTGGGGAAGCAGAACTAAGGGAGGGCACATTACCAAACACTGTTGGGGGAGAAACTACTGGAATCAAGAAAGTTCTCAAAGTTAAGAGCAATTTCATCATTTGTAATTGATTCTACAACTGACTTCATTGATTCAAAACTGAAAATAGGGAAGTCGCCCCTCTGCCAAACCCAACTTGCATTGGAAAGAGTGAGGGTGGAGTCTTACGTTCATAAAGTCTGAAGCCCATTTGGCTCCAGGCCCTAATGGGAAAGCCACCTAGAACATCCCCCTCCTTCAAGACAGTCGGCGGGTACCTCTCCAGTGAGTGTATAAGGGAGCTGGCATGACATTAGTTACCCCCTCCCCCAAGCAATTTCTTCTCTGAGTTCATTTACACCTGGGCTGGTCAGGTCTTACAGTGAAACTCTCTTCACTTCCAAGTTCATGACCAGGTCTGTCCAGGTCCTTTCAGAATCTTAACCTAGCACCTTAGCTTTCTCATCTGTAAAGTGGGCATAAAAAGGGACACATCGTGATGAATGGGGAATGTTAATGAGACAATACATTCACAGAAGTTAGCAGGGAGCCTGGATCGTTGGGGCATCTTTGTTTGGCACAGAGGCTTGGCACTGAAAATCGGTCACAGAACATGAAAATAGTAGTTCTTCAAAGGTGGTCACGATAAACAACATGAAGATATTAGAGGCTCTCCAGAGTTGGTCATTAGCAATTAAGAAATCATCCTCCCTCAGTGTGGATGGTTACAATAACTTATAATTATCCTAGCAGGTCATACTCAGGGGAATGGATTTATCTAACTGGTAAAATCAGTTTAAATTTAACTTCCATCCAAGTTTCCAAATATTCATGATGTTGAAACCAAACTTCCAAGTTAAACACTTCTAGACTCAAATATACTTAACATCATTTCCCTCCCTCTGTAATGTGATCATCTAGTAGAAAATTTTCTTCAAAATTTGTTCGAGTCTATATAAAGCTGGCTTTTTATCAGTTCATGTTCCTTAAACAATCAGCTAAGATGTCATGCCCTAAAAAATAGTAGTAACAACATTCACTTAATCTAAAATCCTTACATCATGAATGATATATTTAAAACATTCACTGCTAGGACCAAAGTCCTTCTGTCATTTCATCCCACCAGGATGGAAATAGTTAGAATACTTGGGTGTCGTTGGGGCTCCCCAAGCTGGGATCCCATTGTTAATGGGCTGGGAAATGGAAAACATGTCTTATTAGCATCTTTTGCTAATAATTTAAATCACAAAGGACTGTATTATTATTATTATTATTTTTGCTCTTCTTTTGGCCAATTTACTGTGGGAAAATAACTAGTTCCTCAAATAAAGATCCTTAAATGACTTCCTGTTCATAATTCAGATTGTTTAATTAGATTCCTATTACCTCCTGAATATTTCCTGCCAGAACTGATGGTTAATGACCTACATATCTTAATTACAGCATTTGTATTTTTGAATTTAAGAGTCACAGTAATACTATCCAAATGACATTTTCAATTAACAGCATAGTTATGAAAATAGAAACATCATGTTATTCATCCATCCATCCATACTTCTGCTCATCTATTCATCCATCTTCCAATAATTGTTCCTGGTGCATTTGTGTCATGCACAAGATACTAAGCTTACATCTTTGGGATTCTAGATGTTACTGGTGAAACAAACAGGAGAAGTCCAAGGGAGACACCTGCAGAAATTTAAGCCCACACCAACTATGTCTTACGGGAGTTAAGATGCGGGGGGAAATAATTGGAAAAAACAAGAACATCTAGTAACTAACTGCATTACGGCCAATCCCATGGGCCACTCAGCCTGGAATTCTGTGTATGATTGACCAGTTCCATACCAAGGGGTGCTGGCCTCACAATCAAGGTACCACAGGAGGGACACACTCAATACTTCAGTGGCCTTGAGAAACCGATTCTGGCCAAATTATCCATGCCCTAATAGTAGAACGTCACTGTTAATATAAAACAAAATGAAAAAACAAATACAATCTTAGCTGCCTTAAGAAAAGTTTAAATTCTTAAGCACAGAAAATAAAAAGACTCACTAGTTAAAATATAAGTTGTCCAAATATTGGGCTTTTATCCTTATCTTTTCCTTAATGCAATTAAAAGTTTTTGTACCTCAGTTTTATAAATGTTTAAAATCTATGCACAGGGTCCCTGCAACAATCCTAATGAAAAGAGTAAAGTACAAGGAGGGTGTGCCAAGGACATGTGGCCACTTCCATTCCAAGGAAAGTGATGGCCACTTTCATTCCAAGACGCAGGAATGGGAATGAAATGGGTGTTGGGGATGGGCTCCCTGTCCTCCATCATCATTCTACCGCCTTTCCTCCCAAAGCTGGGAGTGATATTCACAAGAAGCCCCCCAGTCTCCCAGCAAAAGAGATGCATTTCCCATCTGAGGATAAAGGCTTTGTCCTTTCCTGCTAGAATCACCAGCCTAGTAACATAAACATACAATGTTTTCTATGATCCATCCCAACTAAATGATCACGAAAGGGAATATTCTGCCTAAATGAAGTGACAATACCATAAAACAATAATTTGTCTATGACCGCCATTGATAGATTTATTTCTAAGATTTATAACCTGGTCTCTCAGATCTTAATTTAATGGCTTAGTGATTTCTTGGGGTTATAAGTAAATTTACTTATTACTGACATACTATTGATGCAGTAGAATTTTTTTTTTTTACCATAGCCTAGAAACATTTCTCACATCTGCTTATATTTTGTTTATTTTTCTTAACTGTGACCTAAGTTTCAGGCCGCAGTTCTACTTTCTATGCTCCACTTCTCATGGGCCTCTTTCTACTTCTATCTCTGTGACAGCGTGGAGAGCAGATAACTGAGCTTATCTGAGCAAGTATCAAGAGGTCTGTAAGACTTTGTGAAGACACGGAGTCTTTGCCAGAAGGCTGGACAGCAAAATCCCTCTAACTCACCTGCTTCCCAAACCGGGCCTTGCTCCCGGCCACTAGCTTTGGCATGGCTGTTCGCCCACAAAGGAGGGCTGCAGAGGCATTAAATATTCATGATGTTGAAACCAAACTTCCAAGTTAAACAATTCTAGACTCAAACATACTTAACAAATGGCGATGACATAAAACAGTTGATTAATCTGGGAATGTCCTATAAAAAATAATTGTCCAAGTCAATGTTTAAAGACTAGACAACACTGTGGATTTTCATCAGCTTCAATATGATTAGAAAATCATTCTGCTGGAAATTCCTAAAAATAGAAAGTGGTGATTGAATCAGGAAGTAGGTAGACTTCTCCCAAATCCATATTTTAGACTACAGGTCTTCTCCTGAATCATGACTTCTCCTGAATACAGACTTCTCCTGAATCATGCTGCATACCATTCCTTAATTTTTAGCCATTCAAACCCTTTCCCCTTATTGGTGCTATGGAGACATACTTTTATATAGGAAAATATAAAAACTCAGGATAGAGGTCACTTATTTAGACGTTACTTGCAAGTGGTCTGAGCCAACAAACGCAGTGGCAATGCTCTCATTCGAGAATGTTGCTTCTTTAATAAGGAAGAGGTGTTTCTTATTCAAAGCTATCATCGAGCTCCAGGGAGAATGCCCCAGTTAAAATATTTAGAATTCTGTACTGTGGATGACTTTAAAATTCATTTTTCTATTCTAGGAAATATCACAAAATTTAAGCAGGAGTATTGACTGCTTTCTGCTTCCATTTCTATTCATTTAGGCATAAAAAATTCTACAGCTTGGCAGAATAAAAATGTCTGCCCTTCCAAAATATGACTAACACATCTCTAAATTGCTGGATTTTCTTATAAATATAAGTATATAGAATTAAAAAAAATAAGTGATACGTTGGGGTGAATGTAGACATCTATGTTTTCTCTTACATTGTGACAGGAACAATTTTAGTTTTCTTCTTTTAGAACATTAAAAGTTATTTGGCTTTATTGCGCCATGAAAGGTCCTAATTCGTGTTCAAACAGAACATTTCATGTCAGGTTTGTTCACCCACGTGGGCAGGCAAGAATGACATCGGCAGCCGGAAGCCTACATCTCTCTTTATTATCTCTAATATACACTTACATATAAAATATGTATAATTCCACAAATGGTAATCAAATTAGTATGCAAGGGGGCTCTGGAGGAAGAAATTCTGAAGGGCAGGCCGAGGGGCCCAGCCAGAACAGCATGGAGTTGATCAGTGTTAATTGCATTTCTATGGCTCCGCGTTAGTCAAGGGTAAAGCCAGACTCCTCGGGTTTTCCAGACTCTCAGAAGCTCAGGTCAACCACGTTGTCCCAACCCCTCCACCCCGTGCCCTGTATCCCAGCCCCCTGGCACCATCTTGAAGACCCACAAACATAACGCTGTGGCTTCAGGCCCCTACGCCTTTCTTCTAAGATGCTTATTCTCAATTTACCCGAAAATCCTACTCCTTCCTTGGTGCCACCTGATCCCGGGAAGTAACAGACCAAAGACAGAGAACCGCAAGGACCCATCCATCTACACGAGACGGTGAGATTGGCGAAGAGGGCCGCTACCGATTTCTCGTTTTCCCGTTCTTCGTCCAGCACTGGACACCTGCCATTTGTCACCCACCAGGTGCTCAGCCGGCGTCAGACGTGCCAACATTTCCTCAGGCAAACATGGCACAAAGGGGCCCCACGCATCATCCCCACATGGGACCATACCGGGATTATTTTCAATAACTTTTCCTCGCTGGTGTCCCGAATCTGTAGAAATACTGAATAACTTCTTAACCAATAAATAATATATAAACAAGGAACGTTCGAGTGGCTATGGTTCGAGTGGGACAGGGGCCAGGAGCCCCTCCAGCGAGCACCCCCACTCTCCCACCACCTCCAAGGGCTCAGCGTGATGCCATTGGCCAAACAGCAAAGACCGAATGTCGTCCTCCACATAACGACCAGCCATTAGCCAACAGTGTCTGATCTTTGAGATGCAGGTAAAAGAGCTGGTAGGAATCCTTGGGATTAATTCTTTCTACCCCTGACCTTAAAACTCTTAATTTCTTTTACCTTGGTGTGTTGAATTGGCTGTGATCTCCAGCAAAATACCAAACACTAGCAGGGCTGGCGGGAATCCTTAGCTTTTTCTGACTTTAATGGAATAGCTTCTAATCTCTCACCACATGACATGGTGATGTTTGCTGTAGTGTTTTAAGAGGTAGGTAACCTTCGGGTTACAGTTATCCTTGAAGGTTAAAGAAGCTCTTGTCCACACCATGTTGACTTTTATTTTAACTCTTATGAATGCGTGTTGCATTCTATCAAACATTTATTCTGCACCCATAGAAATGGCTTTAACATTCTTTCTCTGTTAATGTCATTAACACAAAATGTCTTATTTACTAGATTCTCCACTTGATCACCGCCATGTCAAATCATGAGTATGAACATAGGAATATAAGTGAAATGTAAATATTTATATGAGTATAATTTATACTTAAAGCCTGATGGGTTGACATTGTACAAGATGGCACAAGATGCCGACTGCACAAAGGAAGATTCTGGCCCGGGGGGTGTAGGGGGGCTGAAATTCAGCTTGCATTTTCTCCTAAGCTATGAGCCTTGGCATGGAGAGCCATTCTTTCTATAAAAACATACTGTCTGCTGCCTCAAACCGAAGCAGTATGCCTCGAACTGTGGGGCTGAGACCCTGGAAGAGGAAACTTGTTCAAATTCACACAAAGGGATGGCGGGCGCCTGGGTGGCCCAGTCGGTTAAGCGTCTGCCTTTGGCTCAGGTCATGATCACTGGGGTCCCGGGACTGAGCCCCACGTCAGGCTCCCTGCTCAATAGGGAGTCTGCTTCTCCCTCTCCCTCTGTCTGCTGCTCCCCCAGCTTATGCTCTCTCTCCTGCCCTCTCTCTCTCTGAAAAATGCACGGGATGAAATTCACACAAAGGCACCTTACAGATGAATATGGCTCTCGGCTCTCAACCATCTCTAACCCTCACAGCCAACACCATTTACCAAGCAACTCAACCACTGGACGTGTTATCCTGAGAGAACTCGCTATATTAGCCCTTGCTTTGAAACAGTCATGCCACTCTGTCTGTGCTCAGGATCCCTACTATCTGTGAGCTACTAGCTCTGTACCTTTGAATGTCTTCCCTCTATTCAGAGACGTGGCCATGAGAAATGGCACCCAGATGTTGAACTGAGGGTGACAGACACAAATAAAACTTAAAATGTTGAAGAACTGACTCTTCTCTGCATGCATTCCATCAAATACAAGGACCTTCTTGAGAGACTGTTTCATCTCTATTAACTCATCCAAAAATGTAAACATTCTCCCTTGATCTGAAGGCTGCCAGTGCATTTCACAGAATTCACTGAGCAGCTACTCTGTGCCAGGCACTGAGAAGGTGCTAAGGGCGCAATGGAGGGCCATGGAGACAGGGCGTCTGCAACTGGGAGCTTGGAATCTCACGGTATTCTCCACAAAGTATCCCCATGTCACGTGGGGGAGAGACTAAGACAAACAAACCTCACTCTGCTTTCTCTACCTTCAGCCTCACCGATGATTTCATCCTAAAATGGTTACCAGACATGATTCACAAGGAAAAACCAAGCCAGGCAAATATCTACCTTCCACTGAGATGTAAATAAAATGCCTGCAAAGTGCAGGACTATAAACTCTTTTTTTTGTAATACCAGTCCTGCTGTAAATATTTATGTGGAAAGCCTGTCTTTTTTAACGTGAGTACTTATGCTGAAGATTAATTCAGGTTCCTTTCAAACAGATGAGGCAAACCCAGTAAGTTTATAGTAAATTCACAGCTGCACTTGGTCAGGGGCCTCCCTATGCAAATATCAGCATAAAAGCAACAAAAGGGGTTACATTTTTCTTTCAAAGACTCAGGTAGAATGTACAAATAGGATGGCAGGATTTTTAAAATCAACAATTCATATCAGGATGAAATAGGGTTTCACTTGGTCCAATTCATTGTGAATTGTGCTATGATTTATGGGGCCCATCTAAGAACAATATGATCCATGAGTGCCAAGGATGACAAGATGATGCGAGAGCGTGAGAAGCCCTTAGATAATATAAAATATGGGCACCCCAGCAAAAGCCTGTCAAACCCCTTCATGAAGGCACACACGTGGAATCACATCTCGCAAACACCCTGATGACTTCTCCAAAATGGTGACCTGGGAGCTTTTCCAGAGAAAGCCACGCCATGTACAGGACACTTGTTGGCTCCTTTCCATTCCCCAGATAGGTACCTGGACCTTGGACTCAACTACGGCACTTTCTACCTGAAGTCATTTGCCTTAGTCCCTTTCTCCTCCCAGGCTGAGAGCTCTTGAAGACAGCAACCTCCCCAGATTCTCATTCCACTTGGCCCACATCCCAAGTGTTGGCTCAAACTCACAGTTACTCAAGACTTATTTGTTATGGGGACAGAGCTGGAAGAGACTTGGGTTGGTGTGCATGGAGTGCACCGAGGGAAATAAGACAACATTTGATTAGCAGGAAGGTCGATGGTTTAAAAAGGGCTCAGGGTCACTGGCACACGCAATTCTTATTTACAGAAGGGAGCTCAAATATTGGAATCTGTGCCATTTTAAAATAGTAACTTCAGATTTTCTTTTCTAATTAGGTGCTCTGCATTAGTTATATGTACTCATGTCTCGCCTGTGGGGATCTGATAAGGTCTTAGAAGGTCACTGCCAAGTATAATCTAATATCAAAAAAACTTTAATGAACTTCATACACTATTACTGCAGGCGAACTGGTTTTCGGTACTGAACTCAATGCATTTGGAGCAGCCTTCTAAAGCTAATTAGAAAGAATTTGAAATAACTTAAGAATATGAACAAGAAATAAATCTTCATAAGCAAACATCATGGGAAGAAAAATTAAATGTGAAGTAAAGGCAACTCCACTGAGGTGTGAAGAATCTCCACGAAAGAGAAGACCCGCCACAAAATACGGTCTGTCGTAAAAGACTAGGAAGAAAGCACAAAGCAGGCAAGGGCCCTATAATCCGTGAGAATAATCACTTCATTTGAACTGATGTTGACAATATTTCCCCAAACTGCCACCATCTTTAAAAAGTTAATACATGAATTTAATAACTAGGTTTATTTACTTCTATATCCTACGTTCTGCTGGATGTTGAGGACACAATCATTAGAATAAAAGAGATATTGTCCCTGACTTTAGAGTCTTAAAGTCTCTTTTGTTGTTGTTGTGGTTAGTTAGTTTAAAAACAAATTAGTTCATCCCATCGTTAATGTGATGGGACTTTCCTCTCCGAAATAAGACTAAACCCAAGTTTATATGACATATTTTTGGACAACACTGACCTTAAATTTAAGCTTTTTTGGTTGGGGAGCAAGGACTTGCTAAGGTTGAACCAATACTTGTGGGAAAGTAGCGTATTTCAGAATAAGGACCACACACACACAGACCCTTACGCATTTGCATCCACAACATTACATATGCATTTCAGATTAGAGAGCGTCTATCTTTTTAGTACATCGACATTTTTTTTTCACTGCCAAGGAAAAATAACTGAAAATGTGATGTAGCTTAAATGTTTGAAATCAGTAATGGAATTGTCCTGTGGCCCTAGTAACCCCAGAAAGTCAAGCCTGTCTACGATCACAGAACTCCAACAGCAAGTCAATGAGAGCCAAGTAACAAGGACCTTCAGCCTGGTATTGACAACCCTGTAGGAACGAATGAACTTACTTTCCAAGTCAGTGTCTTACTTTCAGGTCCTCGCGAATTCCCTACATCCTTCAATCCCCACTCTTCACGAATGCTCCATGCACAGAGACACTCCCCCTCCATCTCAGCTTGGCCAGCTCCTGGCCACACCCTGTGGGGCCCTTGGCTGATCCGGCCAGAGGTAACCTCTACCTCCTCTGGACTCTTTGGTTCCTCTTCTTTGTCCCATTGGCATTCCTGACTTGTTCCTTATATTCTAGCCATGTGATTAGTGTTCTTCTTCCTAGGCTAGGAACTCAGCTCTTTGAGCTTAGGAGTTTTATTGTACACATCTGCATACCTCCCCTAGCACCTAATACACTTCTTTATATAAAGTAGATCCTCAACATTTTTGGCCAATCGGGTCTACAGATGAAAAGCTCTGAAAATTCTACATGGGATGGGATGACAGACACGAATCAGAGACTGAAGTCACTGAGAATTTTCTTTCTTTCCACGTGTAAAACTGTTCAGAAATTAACAATATCGTAGGAGATTACACCATGAGAGAAATTAATTGTCAAGGGCAACGCATGTAACAGGCACAGATGGCAAGGTCTTATCACTAAAAGCGATTAGCAGTTGCAAAGATAAGAGAAAGAAATCAATTACATAAGCTTCCTAACAGAATCTGCCTGGCGAACGTCAGAGGGCTCCTCTTGATGTCTGGATTCCATCTGCGGGCCCTACTATTTTTGTCTCACCCTCTTTTGAGAGGCTATAGTTCATGTGCTTCTGGCTCCATAGATGCGGAGCCGGGAGAATTTTATGAGGTAGATTCCTTGGTTTCCTCCTCTCCGCTGTGAGCATTCCTTCCTCCCACGCGATGACCTTCAAGTTCCTTCGAGGACTGCTCTCTAATAGTCTCACGCTGGGGGCATTTCATGGGACCAGGAGAGACCGGAACAGATGTGGGAAATGTTTCACATCATGACAGAAGCAAGATGCCAAACGGTCGTGTGTGGGATGTGAGTTTCTCACGCAGCACGGCTTTGTGAGACCATGCAAGAATGTGATATGGGATGAGCCAATTCTATCTTTAAGAGTCTTTACTGCAACTCTTCCCTTCAGTCCAGGGTCTCCTGAGATTCTGCAAGTCCAATGGATCTTGAGAAACCATGCCATGCAGAGAAACAGGGACACTACTGTTTGGAGAACGTTCTTGAGGCATACCATGAGACCACAGAGCAAAGTAATTATGTTTGTTTTTTTTTTTTTTTTTCCTGACAACTTTCAAAGGCTTCCACACATCACCTTGTATTTCTGCTTAGAACTATTAAAGGAAAGAAAAAAATCTAAACGTAGCAGGAGCCTCTTATGGATTTTCTTGTATTCACACAAAAGCGTTCTGAACGGCGCTCTAGTTCTTACACATTTTAGGACTGGGTAGCACTTGGGGAGGAAGAAACCACGGCATCTGGGAAAAACATCCAATGTTTAAAAACCATTTTTTCATGTTCCAACATCTGTTGCTTCCCTTCCTTACTTAATTACAAGTTGCTTTGAAAATTATTATGTATGTGAATTGTTTTAACAACCAAAATTAAACATGTTTAATAATTCCACTGAGGGCGCTCAGATGAAATAATAAAAAAATGGGAAACGCAAATCTTAAGCAAAGCACAAATTAAAACATATTGTTGATATAATTAAGCACGTATGTTATTTCTCTAAAAGAAGTGAGCCAGACCAAATGACAAGGATAGTGGGATCAAACCTCATTTTAAAATCCTCTGACTGCCTTTGTATTCGTGGGAGCTGTTCCTACAAAACGCCCCATCCCCGCGAGTGAACACGGGTCTCAACGGAACCCACCAGCAAGAATGAGATAATGAACAAACCAGCATCGAGACCATTTCGGGGTTAGCTTCACAACGGAAGCCTGATTCCGAAGTCTTGAGCAGGGATTGCGGGTCCCTTAGTCTGCCTTCTCTCCCCACAGCCCCTCACAGGGTAGGAGCTTAAGAGTCATTCAATCACGAGGGAATGAAAATGCCGGGGGGGAATCAAGATGTTCAGAGTCTCGTCACATCAGCGTGCGTTCAAGAAAACCTCCATCGAGACTGTGACGTACACAGGGCTTTGCCAAACTGAGCAAACCAGATGAAGATCACCAAGAAGTACGATCAGTTCAGTAAATGACAAAAGTCTTGGATCGAAGCAATTCCTCTCCCGGTTTTTGTTTGCTTGTTTATTTACTGGACTTTGGAGTGTTTTAGAAAGGAGTCTGCCGAGGCACTATGTCTGCCATTGTAACGGTGACCTCCGACGGGTCAGGTCCCAACCCTTCCCCAGTTCTGCCATAAGTGGGTTGAGTAGACCCCGGGCCTCAGAGCGGGATGGCGGGGCAGGAGGGACGCTCTTCTCATGTCCTCTTCTCACAGCCCCAGCCTGTGCAAGGAGGTCTTCACTGAAATATAAATTAATTCTCAAAAGTGGAGGGTAGCCGGAAGGACCTAAAGATGCCGACGGATGCCAGAGCCCATCCTTGACGCTAGAACCGCACATCAGGCCAGAAGGTCCTCGTCTCTAAATAAGACAGCTTCACAGCACGACATGTGAAGGTCAATCTGGGTGGACAGTGCACTTGCTTTTTAACTCCAAGAGAACATTCTCTTTCACTGCAGGGCAAATGCCTGATGCGCCCAGATGCAGACAGGGTGAGCTACAGAAGTTGACCACATGTAAGGACACCAAACTAAGAGATTCCAGAAGCATTCTCTCCGGATAATCCACAATTGGCCCAAAAGTGTGGGGCTGGGTAGCAGCCAGACTTGCAGCCAGTCTTGGAGTCCAAGACTGAAGCTGTGTTCGGAAAATGACCATTTTCGAGGAACTTCTACTAAGGCTAACGTTTGGGAAGTCACATTTAATTATACCTTTCGCTGCAGTTAAAGATCTGGCGCCACCTGCAAGAGACCTGAGTTTTCCTACAGCTGAGAATCTGTTATGCCTTCCGAAGTCAGTTTGTTCTGTGCAAATCCACGCAGGCCTAGAAAGATTTTTAGGCTCATGGCCATTTCGTGGAAATTCTTATGACTGTGAACACTTACTCAGTGACCGCATTTCCATAAGTAAATTGTAGATGGTTTAGTGTCAGGTATTGGAAAATCTTTATCATGGAATTTATTGGTAAACTGTAAAGGAAAAAAAAATTTGCTTGTGTGTCTCACCTAGTCACTTCTATAGCAGAAAACCGCTCTTCAAGAAGCTTCTCCCTTCAATTAACTTTGCAATCACTGCATCTGAATTATTATAGGCAGGAACAAGCCTGATTTTTTGGTAAAGTCGAAGAAATCTGTGCAACTGACTCTTCCAACACTAAATAAACCATTTTTGTGAAACACTCCAGATCTCCATACCAACTGCAATTTCCAGAGACTGTCGATGCTAATTCATACGTCCTAGAGGCAGACTTCTGATGGATTAATTCCTATCATCCATCATTTTTCTCTTCTCCCCGTCGGTGTCATGCCCCAGCCTTAAGCCTGATCACTGAACTCGCAGGACTACATTTCAGCAAATTTACACTTCCGTGGCCAACCTGGCACACCAGCTGATTTTGTGAACTGATACTACCTTCTTCAAAATGCTCAAGTCTCTCTTAACAAAATAGGGCATTTTTACTCTGACCCTCTTTCACATTTGCAAGCCCTTCACGGAGATAGCGCATAACAAAAGAAAGCAATATTCTCATTCCCATGCTAATGAAGGTGTAGTATCACTTTTGAGCTAGGGAGATCAATCCCTTCTCTGGAAAAATATCTGGAAATACAAGTGGATGCATTTTACAAGCACGGTGCAATAGAAGAGTTCACCCTGTGACCTTCTTTGCGAAGGTCAAGATCATTGGTGGAGCTTTTGCGGAGCTCATGGGAACCACAGGAAAATTCTAGGCCCTCTGCAACAAATACAACGATCAAAAAAGAGCATGCCTTTTAATATCAGTTGTGAAGTGGTTTTAAGAAGTAGCTTCCAGAGATAGGACAGGAGTGAGAAAGCTTGGGGGCCAGGCAGTGCTCATCCCTGTCCCCAGCCTTGAGGATCTGGGATTCAAAGGGCTTCTGAGGAGAAAGAGGTGGAGGAGGGGCAGGAGCAGGCACAGCCCTAGGATGGTTTTGATTCAAACAGCTCAAGTGATGGGGAACTTGGGTCTCACAGCAAGGGGGCGCTCCAGCTCTGCCTCTCTGCTGTTCTAGTTCCTTCCATTGGTCCCAACCTGGTGATCCCCTGCCCCCTGCTCTGCATAGGCTGTCAGAGACTGGGGAGCAGCCTTTCAGCTTCACCTGCTGACACACCAGTATCCAGAGGAGGAAAGGAAACCTCCCTTCCTGTATCTCTTATTGACGCAATACAGAGACCTTTCCCAGGACCCCCTAACAGTTCTTCCCAAGGCAAGAACCGGTCCACTGGAGGAGAACCACTGAGCTAGATAAAAATGTCTGATGGAAAACAAAGTGTCATCTGCCCAGTAATAAGCATCACATGGCTGGCGAGTTCAGGGGTCCACAGGATTCTAGGATGCAGGGCCGAGCTCCAATTACTGGACGGCAGCTTCGGAATTCCTGGGCTCACTAGCCCGTTTGAGCACAGTCAGGATTGGGATTCAGAGCCCGGTGTAGCAAGTGCTCTGGGATCCCCACACTGCAGCCCCCACCCCATGATCCCAGCTGCGGGCCTGGTATAGGCAGTTGTGTGCCAGTCCCATCCCCCAGGGGCACAGGTCCCACTTCCTGTGACTCTCCCATTAGGGTCTCCTCTGAGCCCCCAGGGACTAGGCAGCCAGGAGCACCCCTCAATGAAGGGGAGCCCATGAGTCCCGGCGCTTATGAGAGCCATTCCACAGGCTTCTCATCCATCCCGAAGGCTATCTGCCCTGCTGTTCACAGCGGTAGCCTTGGAAACAAATCCCAATGTGCACTTTTTCTTCTTCCCTGCTTTGCTCCCTCATCTGTCTCCTCTGCTGCTGTAGATTCAGCTCCAGGATAAACTATGCGATCAAGCTCTATTTTAAATGGAGCTCAAGCTAAGATTCGAGGCTTGTCTGTCTCAGTTCCTACACCTGCATGAAGTGGAATGCAGTCCAAAATGACAGGTGGCAACTGTCCCATATATTTCTGAGGGTTTGAAGAACTATTGTTTTCATGTATTGAGGTCAGGGCTAAGGTGGCCCTATAGTCCCACATACTGCATGCAGGCTGTGCACTGTTCTTCTATAGGAGCCCTACTCGCAATTAGATGATCTTCAACACCCCTTAGATTTATGCAGTACACAACCTGCACAACTGTATATAGTGGCTTTGGAGGATAGGTGTTGGTGGGTGCCCCTCCCAGAAGCATCTGGATATCTAGGCCTCCCCCAAGGATCCTCTAGTCCCTCTGGATCTTCAATTACATGCACTCTCAGAAGCCACCAAGGGTCATCTGTTGTTCTCAGTAAGTGATAACTGATTGCCTCTTTGCAGCTTGAATGATTAACTTTATCAAATGTGTTGTGGGTCATAGTTGGGCAAAACAGATTTCCATAAGCACAACTGTGTTATGGTAGCATCAGGAAAACTGCAGCCTGTTAAACTTCACCCTTTTAAATTATTTTTCAAATATCAGACAATGCTACCAAAAGTAGTGGACACACAGGCCATCAGTACGGCTGCCTGGCCATTCAGTCTGGCCGTCCCTCGTGTGAGCTGGGCCCTCACGTCTCTTTGTATCATGTTTCCACACCTATAAATGGTTATTCTAATAATAACGCCACATCCTTGGTTCACTGGCAGGGATAAATAATAAAATCCCTAAGAAGTTCTTCAAACAATTCCTGGCCTGCAGAATTTATAATGGTGATGATGAAAAATACTATTTTTCTCTATGGCAGTTCTATATGCTTTCAGCTGAGTTAGAATCAAGTACTTCGTTTTATCTAATTTCACCTATTACATTTTGATTAAGAAAATTGGGATTTTTTAGAAGTATGAAATAGTATTTTCATAAACAATACACAAAACTAGTATCTAAACCGGTTCTATTTGCAGAAGGGGCAACTGGCTCATGAAAGTAAGTGAAGCTTCCAGACTCGTCCGCAAGCAGCCCGCTCAAGGAGCCCAGGTGAGAAGTCAGCACCTGTGATGAGCTCTCAGGGAGGGCACGGTCGGCGTCGGCAAATAAACGCATGGAAATGGATCTTGGCCCGGAGTGAAGTAACCCTTTTACCCACAGCCTCGCCTGGGCATACACAGCACGCATGGAATAGAGGAAACAAAAATAACAGAATGAAGGGGAAACCTCCAGAGCACCTGCTCATAAAAGCGTCCCTGCCCCCCGCAGCAGAGCTGCGAATCTCCGGGTATCCAGTGCTCAAACCACCTGTGAGCACGAAGGAAACGAACAACCACAAATAACAAGAAGAACCATGAAACCCCTTGTGTGCGCTCAAACACTTTCGTGCCCTCGACTTCACGTTTCTTCTGCCATGAGTACAGGAGATGCCCGCTGCCCAGCTGATGAGAAGCCCTTGCTAGGAGGCCGAGATGCTCTTGCCGACGGTGAGCACTGAGAAATAAATGGGGTGCCAGAGATCACTGTATTAATCCAGGAGGAAAGGAAACGAGTCTTTCTGCTCAGTGAGTTTGAATCTCTCCAGTTTTGGGAGTGGGGGGAGATTAGCTTCTGCTGGTTGATCTCACAGTTCTTGGCCCAGTATTTTCTGAGGAGGCCACAGCATCTGGATCCTTCTAGCATCTCAGGGCTAAGCAGGCCCGAAGCAGGGACTTGCTGTGCCAGCAGCAGGGCTCTGACTGCGAAAATCACCTTCTTGGGTGATTTTCTTGGGACCCTGGTTTTCCCACTTGGAAAATCAGGAATGCGCAAGATGGCATTTTTCATAATTTTGCAAACTTCAATGTGCTACACGAAATTGGGGAATTTTGTGATGGTGCTATTATTTTCATCTGTAACAGCCTATTTGAATTTCCTGGGCACCTGGGTGGCTCAGCCGGTTAAGCATTTGCCTTTGGCTCAGGTTGTGATCGCAGGGTTTAGCGATCAAGTCTCGCATCAGGCTTCCTGCTCAGGGGGGGAGCCTGCTTCTCCCTCTACCCCTCCCCCCTGCTCATGATCCATGATCACACTCTCCCTTTCTCTTAATATAAGTTAACAAAATCTTTAAAAAAAAAATAAACAAACTTCCAATTGCCAGGTTTTACTTGCTCCTAAATTTATCTATAGTGCCATTATTTGACCCAAACCATTTTCACTATATTCTGTCAACTCTGATTAACCTTCACAGAATCCCTTTGACAGGTCGTATTGATCTTAATGTCTTTTTTCTTGACCGTCCAGGGTCTCCTGTAGGCTGCCCCTCTTGTTTCTAGGAAACAGATACTCTCCTAATCTTCCTGTTGAGAGCATCAATCAGCGTTTGGTCAACTGTTTAACACTTTGTGTGACATTTCAGTAATAAAAACAGTGCTAGCGGCGTGATGTCTGTTCCTGTCTTTGAATTATCTTTGTTGTACCTGACCCTGCTTTAGCTTTGTTCTTTCACACATCTGCTGAAACCTTTGAGGAACTCTGAGTTACACTAATTTGGAAAGCAATTCCATTTACAGACCATAACATCGTTACGTCCTTCTTTCTTTCATGTGTTGTAATTTTCAGCCAAAACATAGAATTAAGACTTGCATTCTGCATTTATCTTCAGTTAGTTTCCATAGTCATGTGAATCTCCTACAGTCTTCTGAAAATCAAATATGCTAATGGACAGAGAGAGCTCCTCTTTCTTTGAAGATACACTTTGTACTCAATAAAAGGAAAAGAAAAATAAAGTCCTGTCATTTCTAACCGAACATCCAAAGAATTAGGCAAACAGAGTCATGTCATTTAGTTCAATGTGTGCATGTGAGCCGGCTCTCAAAATTCTGGTCCAGTCACCCCCCAGCCATTGCTACTGGACAGGTTCATTAATCTTTCTCAAGTTGAGTTTTCCATCTCTCAGTGAGATACTAATGAAAACTGCCTAGCCAGGATACAGGGGGAATAAACATAACAACTTTTAATTGCTTAGTGAGGTTTACAGTATGCAGTAGGTACTCAATAAAAGTTCCTTATTTTATTACATAATACAGAATGCCAACCTATCATACCACGCCTAAGTAATTTCATTTCAGTATTTCATCAGACATTATGTGGTCAGCCAGGATTTATAAGGACTTGATTTAACAATTATCATTCTGGTTACTAGGTATTATCCAGAAAATGTTAAAAATAAAACAAAAATAGGCCAATGATCATTAACCCCAAAATAGCTATTCTGAAGTGATCTAGCTAACTATTTTAAATTAAATAATTATCACTTTGAGTTGGCAGGATACTGACGGGATGTAGGCTCAAAGTCCCATAGACTGTCGTCCCTCAGGTGATTCCTCATGGGGGGGAGGGGGGATGGGAGGGAGAAGAGACCCTAATGGTGACAACTTCTCCTGAGAGCCTTGCTTCTCTGCAGACAGGCTCAGTGCCCCCGGGCAGGTTACCTACCTGGGCTGTCTCACTTTCCTCCTCCATAAACATTAGTAAAGTCACATTCCCAGAGCTGTTGTCACTGAACCAGAGACAAACAAAACGCACTCGGCTCTCGGCAGCTACACGTTCAATGTCTTGATTTCTCCTGATTTCTCTCCTCTACCATCCAGGGTGACTGTGAGCGTTTTATTAGGCAACACAAGACTTTAGTCTATCGTAACATGACTAAGTAGTAACTCCAGTATGTTTAATTATAATTTCACTTCAATAGTTCATCTGACATTACCTGGTAAGTTAGGCTTTGTAAGATGTGATATTAATAATTAGCACTATGGTTACTAGATCGTATCAAAACAGGTTAGAAATGAAGACAACCAGGGTACCTGGGGGCCTCAGTCTGTTAAACACTGGACTCTTGATTTCCATTCAGGTCATGATCTCAGGGTCCTGGGATCGAGCCCCCCATCAGGCTCCCTGCTCAGTGGAGAGTCCGCTTCTCCCTCTCCCTCTGCTGCTTCCCCTGCTTGTGCTCTCTCTCTCTCTCGTGTGCTCTTTCTCTTTCAAATAAATAAAATCTTAAAAATATAACAATAACATTATATTTAATTTAAAACATCAATAACATTCATATATTAATACCTAATATTAAGGTAACCTGAAATATAGTGAAATATAAAATGGTCGCTATGGCTGCCGTTCTACTATACGAGAAGAGGGTATATTCCCTCAGAAACTGTTCGTGGATGCCAATAACAATGGTGATGAAAATTTCTATTTTATGAATGCCTGCGTTAGACTTGCCACTGGGTGTAACCATGTGTAATCACTCCCACCGCTGGGTGCTCATGCCTCATATTTCAGTCGAGGACATGGATGAGAAAGGTAGAAGAACACTGGCAGGGTCCTGGTGACTCAGAGGCCCCACCTCTCCCTGCCCCGCCATGCCCCTCCCTGCCCTGTGAGGTCACATGCGTGCAGGGATGTCGTGGAGGAACAGTGAGGTTCAGAGAAGCCCAGACAGCCCTTTGGTTCTAGAGATGCTTACTTGGAAGTGGAGAAGAAATGTCTGTCCCTTAAGTGTCCTAATGTGTCATCAAGAGTCTCATTATAAAGTTAGCTGTGGACTCAGGTCCTAGGGAGGGACAGGTGTTGGAAGTGGTCACTTAGTCACCTGGATACATGTGCCCCCAAGGTCCAGAGAAGAGATACGAGGATCAGAGAATCGGCAGCATCAGGGCCCTGGGAGCTTGGACACCAGCTGGCTATGCCTCAAACTGCATCGAGGAAGACAGACGTCGGGACCGTGGTGGGGCCCAGGTTCACACAATTAATGGCTACACAAGATCCAGGGCCCCACTCGGTGTCAGTCCGCTCCCCAAACAACCTCAGCCTCTACAGCCACCAAGCCTTCAACAATCGGAACTTTCCCTCCCAAACTTTAGTTTTTTATTATTTCATTCTATCTTATTATGCTGCAGTAAGAACATTTAACATGAAGTCTACCCCCCACACTTGAAGTGTACGACGCTGAAGGTTCAATGTTGTATAAGCGGACCTCTACAACTTGTTCATCTTGCTTCACGGAAACTCTGTGCTCACTGATCAGAAACTCCCTGTTTCCCTCTCTCTATGCCCCGGGCGGGGGGCTCCTTGATTCCACCACCATCCTCCTCTTTGAGCCTACAAATTTGTTTGTTGTAGATACTTCATGCGTCACCATGCAATATTTGTCTTTCTGTGTCTGCCCAAGTTCACGTAGCATGACATCCTCAAAGTTCATCTGATCGCACACTGTGTGATCTCCTCCTTGTAAATGTTGAATAGTATTCGATCATTTGTACACATCACATTTCCTACATCCACTCATCCATCATGGACATTTAGAATTGCCGCACTTAGCTCTTGTGAACAGTACCGCACTGAACACGGAGAGCAGATATCTCTCCAAATTCTGATTTGGGTTCTTCTGGATGTGGAGGGATTGGAACCCTGGCACCTTATGGGTGGGATGCGAAATGGTGCAGCTGCTCGGGAAAACAGTATCAAAGTTCTCCAAAAAGTTAAAAATAGAACTACCTTACGATCCAGCAAGCCCATTTCTGCATGTTTATCTGAAAGAATGGAAATCAACATCTTGAAGAAATGTCAACATTTGGAATTTTAAGAGTAGGGTTTCAAGGAAAAAGATAATAGCTTTCAAAGAGGGCCCTTCACTTGTCTGAACTCCACCTCTTATTGAGATTTAAATAGAGGCTTGGAGATTTATTCAAAACAAGAACATGAACATATGAATTTCACAGATGACACTTGGGAAATCTTTTCATAGTATTTCCATTTTAACATGGTGGACCAAGAAAAGATTCTCCTCTTTTATATCTTGTTCATACTTGAACTTGAAATCAACTCTTTTTCTATAAACTGCTATTTGGTCCTCAGGAAATTCAAGTTCTTATCATTTCCACAGACATGCCTTTTACTGCGTAAAAAACATTTCATTAGCATAGCGTCATTTTCAGTAAGCTTGAACTTGGTGAAGCAGCTGGAGTCCAGGAATAACAAAAAGAAACAAGGGTGAGAAGGAAAGGCCAGAACCTCACAGGCAACACTACCTTTGATACTCACAGTTGCCCTGTGGGGGAAGGGACCGTTGTCCCCTCCTTAGAGGAGAAGACTGATCTAGAAACGCCACATGATTCATCATCTGTATAAATATTGGCAAGTGGATAGTCAACTTCACGACTCTACCTATGCTTCACAGCTATTATCTTCTAGAAGACCTCCATAAAAAAAATGAACCCACTTTGGGGCTCGAGATTTATAAACTGCAGCAAGAATGTGACAATCAGCATGTTATTTTAAGTAACTATCATTTTAAAATACACTTAGGGATTACACTGTTGGGATACACTTCCTCAGCCATCCAATGAAGCCAAGCCCCTTCTTCCTCTTGCTTCTGTTGTTCACTTGGCATTAGCGCCTTCAAAGAGACAGGAACTGCAGTAAGTGGGAAAAGCCACAGGAGAAGAAAAATATATGTTGTGTTTCTATTATAAAAGAGCAGAATGTTCGAGCACCTGGGTGACTGTCGGATAAGCATCTGACTTTGGCTCAGGTCATGATCTCAGGGTCCTGGGATTGAGCCCGGAGTCCGGCTCTCTGTTCAACAGGGAATCTGCTTCTTCCTTTTCCTCTGTGCTCTCTCTCTCTCTCTCTTTCAAATAAAATAAATAAAGTCTTAAAAAAAAAAAAAAAGCAGACCGCTCCATTGTACCACAGTGACACCGTCTTGGAAGTACATGGCCAAGAAGAAAAACCAAAAAACTACCCCCCCAAACTAGCATACCTAAGAACTGACATCAGGCTCATTGGAGACATGCATGACATTTTTCTGGATTTAAAAACTGATAGTATATTTGTTTTATATACTATAGTTCTGTAAATTCGGACACAGAGCAACAAACACATTAACACTTGAGGAAGACATTCAGTTATTACATTTAAAATCAGATGTATCTCACACACACACACACACACACACACACACACACACACACTCGAGGGACTACATAGGAGATCTGCTATACTTTCCTTCATACAGTTCTCTCTTTCATTAAACTGTTAATAAATGCAATTATTGAAATCAATTTGTAATAAGAAAATGAATGACCTGAAATGTTTTCTCAGAGTTCTCTGGACTGAAAAGTTTTCGAAACTAAAGTACAAGATCGATTCAGGTCATCCAGCTCTGTGGAATCCCAGCAGATGATACCAACTTTGATATGTGAGTGGGGATCCCCATCTCTGACACTGAGCCACCAGAAGCAGGAAACGATGTATTTCAGCAAAGAAAAAAGCTATCCCATTAGAACCATTTTTCTAGAGCAACTGAGTGTTCATGGATTTACCCTGAAAATTTTAATAAATAATTTTAAGTTTCGGCATCTGAAATATCAATACATTCGCCATTCTAAACTGGCGCTAAGACTCTTCATGGCCAAAGTTTAGGCCAGGCCAACCCAGAAAGAAGTGCTTCTAGAACCAGTAAGAGTTTCTATTAAAGCTACAGCAACAAAAGGGGAAGGAAGCTAACTGTAAATCCCAGTAACAGACATCTCCTTGGGTTGGGCATATCCAACAAAAATGTCCATACCCTCTCCCTCTCTGAATTTTCCAAGGCTCTCTCGAGTGTGTAACCGTGCTTTACCACATCACAAAAACACTGCTCAGGCTCAGGGACCAAGGTTATGAATGCAATGCAAACAACGACTGGAAAGATCAATGAGGAAGGATGCCAAGCCAGACCTTCTGGGGCGGAACGTCTCCCCCAGCACATGCCCACCCATTGCGTGTTCTCCTCGGGGCCAGCACCAGGGAAGCTGAATGAGGTGGAGGCCCAGCGGCCTTCAGTGTTCAGTCATTCTCGCAGGTGGCACAGGAAGAGCAACAACGGGCCTTTGGAAAGGTGCTTGCACAAGTGGAATTTTGTTTAAGGGTGTAGAGTGTTAAAAGAAATATGACCTGCTACGGCAGAAGAAAAACAAAACTCTAAGTTGTCTTCGATTCCCTCTGAATTGGCCCCAATATGCTCTGACAACAGCTCCATAAAGTTTCTCAAGCCTCAGAGGGTCTCAGGTTCGCTCTGCATTCTACACCTTAGCAGGGTTCAGTGTGGAGACCTTAGATACCTTTTTCCCAGAGCAAGTATCGCGACCAGAGGTAAGCAGATTGAAGCTTTGTCATAGCTCAGAAATCAGAATTAAAAAACTCTGAGGGCTGTTTATCCTAGAAGTGAGTATTTAATGTGAGAAGCCCCAAGCTACTATGAACTTCCAGTATTTCCTCCAAATATTCTCATTAATTAGAGAAAGTTACATGATTTACAGTGCACAGTGCATGCAAAGTATCTTGTGCCTGGGGATGTCATGTTTACAGAGCATTTCATGTTTTCAGAGAATCTAGTGCCTGTTGAAAACCTAATGTTATTTGGTGTGTGAGAGCAAGTAGTATCTTTAGAGCATCTACTGTGTACAGAGCATCCAGTGTTTAGACACGTCATGTTTACAGAGCACGTAGCGTTTGCAGAACACCTAATGCTTGCAGTATATGTGTGTACTGCACCCAGTGTTTGCAGAACACCTACACTTGCCATATATCAAGCGTATGCAGAGCACCCAGTGTGTGCTGGCTCGGGATGCCCAGCTCTAGGTCATGGGCTGGGAATGATGAGGTCTGTACTCACCACATTACAGCCTGGGCAGTCAGGTCCGTTCTCGCAGGTCCTGCGGCGAGCTTGAATGCCACCCCCACACTGGGCTGTGCACCGTTCCCAAGGACCCCAGCCTGTCCAGAACATGTGCGGGGGGCAAAGCAAATGTTCGTTGCAGTATCTGTGACGGGGAAACCAAGAGGAAAAGGAAACTGTTCAAGGCAACATGAAGCCACAGAGCTTTCCACGGTCTGTCCCTGCACCGATGCTGAACACATGGGCATGCTCCGCGTGGAGGGGCTCTGCGTGTGCGGAGTGGTGGCACGGTAAAGGGGGCAGATGTGGTGCTGGCCATGCTGTGAGGGCACAGACAACGGGATGCACGGGACAC
>CM053607.1:4317563-4339563 GCA_028646535.1 Procyon lotor
TCATTCTTGAATCAAATAAGGCACACAATTCTATTAATATAAATTAAAGTTAAAGCCTGATTTTCGCAGGAAGCCTCATGCCATACACTCCTTAGGTTATTGTATTTTTAAATTTATCTGTAAACTCTAAAAATTGATGTCAAACAACTTTAATTTAAAAGACCACCAGTTATTCCAGAAAAGTTGAATAACTATTTACAAACACCAATCCTATTTCTATACTCTGTACTTCTAAATATACATTCATATTGTCAATTACTAACCTACTATACAAGGCCTTCTTTCGCCTTAGATGAGTCACATTTCTCCTTGGCCTTTACTACTACAAGTGAAATGAAACCAAATGAGAGAAACAAATGAACAAACAAACAAGCAAAAAAACCAAGAAGTTAACAGCCTGGCATTCTTTAGGTTAAAGCCTCTAGGGAGGACGATATTGCACTGCTCATAAGCAAACTTAGCGAGACCTATCTGGCCATTTAAAGGACTATTTAAATTGAGTTATCCACCTTCTCAACATAAATTTAGCTTCTAGAGGACAGCAGCATGCAAGACTCTTTGACATCTCCCTCCCCATCTGGATTTAGACACAAGGCAGAGAGACTCTTGTCTGTGAGGCTAAGTCCGTCACCTGCAATGTCACGGTTATTAATAAATGCTAAATCCTGTAGGGCACTACACACAGGGCATTACAAAGCGCGTTTCCATACAACAGGTCTTTACAACCTAAGATGAATGTGGGGAAAGGGACACAAGCCCACAACAGAAAATACTATCTTAATGAGTAGAAAGTAAGGACAAATGGTAGCTGGTTTCCAGAAATCAAGAGAAGTCGTTGGGAGAGTGCAGTTTCCAGATGGCAAATGCTGATAAGATTCAAGTGTTTTTCCACCAAAGCAGGAAAACTCTGTGGAGAATGGGACGGCTTTAGAGCCAGGCCAAGCCGAGGGGAGTCCACAGGATGAGGCAAAGCAAGCAACGACCGCCATTGTGGAAAAGAACAGAATAGAGAAATGGGAAGAGTGAGTGAGGAAGATGGCCTGAGAGAAGAGGGCAGGAGAAGGTGATGGGAAGTAGCATCACCTACCTTTATGAGGAGGGAGGTGAAACCTGAAATCCGAAAGTCCCTTAGAGCTCGAGAGACAAACAGTACCATCTGAGTTCAAGAGCGAAGACTGGGCTCTGGGGGTTTCTGCCTCATCCCACTGGTGGCCTGGAGCTCCCAGAGATTTCAGGAGCTCTCCGTGCATTAACTGTGGGGTCCAGTCTCCAAAAAGGCCACCAGCAGGAAGGGCAGAGGGAGCAAATGCCAGCCAGGAGAGAATGGACTGCAACAATGCGAGGGAGAGGCGTCCCAAGCCGGGCAGCCATGATGGTGGTGGAAAGAGGAGGGAAAGGGACTCCCTTGGGCTTGGCAGAGTGGGGCGAAGGTGAGGCAATGCTCTGAGTGCAGAAAAAAGGGGGAAACAGTAGAGTCACATGTCAGTTTCCCATTTGTGGGAACGTGGAGACCCACATCCTTCTGGGGAGAGAGGGCTGATAGGCCATAGCCGAGAAGCCTCCAAAGGCAAGAACCACTAAGGCACATAGTTTAGTTTCTCTAAAAGGCCACACAGAAGACGAGTCCATGGAACCAAGCAGTCCTCTCTCTTTCATCTTCTCAATTTTTAAGAAAGAGAAGCATCCAGTTTCCCTCTTCCACACAGTCGTACACAGCCTCCCGGGGCTCTGATTCTCAGAGTTCAGGGCCATGGACACTCTTACGTGTAGAGGAGAAAGGGAAGGAATTTTCTAATTAAGACAGGGGGACCTCTAGGCAGGAGAGCCAAAACAAAATCGAGGGGACAACAGATGAAAAGAATTGGACCTCAGGAAACATGTGCAAGCTCGCAGAGTTGCAAGAAGGAAAACATCCTTGACCGCCCAGGGATCATGAGCACATGTGCTGGGGCACGGAGTGTCCCAAGAGAAAGGTGCCATTCAAGGACACATTCGGGAGAAAAGAAAACTCAGAACATCAGAGCTCGAAGCACTTGGTTCAAAATATCCACGGGTACCTTGTCTCACTGTGGATAGGCAGACGTAGAAGGCCACCTCCTGTTTCCAAGCCGATTCACCAGCATTTAAAAGGTATAGACGACCAGGACTCCTTACCCTCATTTTAGCTTTCAGAAACAAAAACAAGCAATAAAAGAATAGGGAGGGCAAAGGAAAATCTTTCTAAATATGCTTATAAAACACTTGGCTTTTAATAAAAAACACAGCAAGGGAGCTACCATTTTCCCATAACAAAATATATCATGGTGCACAAATACTTTCTCATATTTGCCTAAGGTGGGCCAGCTCTGAAAATACCCAGCATGTTCATATAGCTGAATCTACAGCAGAAGAGCCTGAAAACTGTGTGCAGCACAGAACCTGTCAGCAGTGTCAATAAATGATGTATTTGGCTGCATTTTAAAGTCGTCCGCCACTTGCCTTCCATTTTTCTCTCTTTCTCTTATTACAGCAGTCCTGGGAAAACATCGACACCAAGACATGTGGCTGTCACCCTCTGCAAGGCGGGTCGGGAGGGAGGTAGAAATTGCTAGGCTAGCCAGCTCTGCCCCTTCACGTCTGGGTTTTCACTCACAAATCCGCCCAGGAGAGTCTGGTCAGAGGCAAAGCACTCACAAGCCCCCAACCCTGGACTTCCCGCAGTTTCACGGAAGCAGGGTCCCTCTGACCCCCTTGCTCTGCCAGCCCGACCAACATGTGCTCCCGACAGAGGGCCTCTTGCTAAACTACCCACTGAGTCTCCAGCACCATTCCTGGTTACAGACGACAACGGGGATCAGAAGTTATTTAACTTGGTGACTCTGTGTGTTCAGGGATTTTTTATTAATTTATGAATTAATATCTATACAATGGACCGGCCACTGGCTCTTCATTTCTCTGGTCTTTCACACACAGCCAGCTTTTGCCACGTAACAGCTGAACATTGCCGACCTTTTATTGGCTCTCCTGGATCTCTAGTACCTTAAAACACTGCAAGTCAGATATATTTTGTGATGCATTAAAAATTAAGATTTTAATTTTGCCCATGACTGCTCATTCTCATTTTGCATTTAAAAGTGAATTAATAACCCAGCAATATTTCTCCATAAATTATCAATTTTCCACATAGCTTGCCTCTGTGAAAAGAACCGCCTTTCATAACCCCATGCGGACTAGATTCTTGCCACTGTATTGTTTCTGGTCATATCTCTTCATGCTATAAGCTGCGTTCTGCTCTGGTTTGGTCTGTGCTAGTTTCTCACTGCTATCCCTGCCAATCCTGAACCAGTCAGGACTCCGTCAGAGCCATCTTCTCCTGGCTCGGTTCAAGTGACTGTCCCTTTCCTGGGACATACTGCAATAATCAAATCTCTGTGGTGCTGGAGAAACTATACATACACCGAGTTCCCCCTACTATTAACTTTTACCCCAGGAGAGAGCTAAGAGAACCCATTAAGGGAGAGGAATGACTTGTAAGGGAGCAGTACTTTGGCTTGCTAAGCGAACGCACCCATGGAGACAGAGGAAAATATAACAAAAAAATCATATGATAAAAGATAATCAAATAACAAAAATCGTATAATAAGCCCCCATTGGTTCCTGGGACCCTTAGCGTTGATGATAAAATGGGGGCAGACTCAAATGTGGTCCCCATGCTCCCACCTCCTGGAGTCACACCTTGTGTGCTCCCCGCCCATTCACTGTGTGTGGCAGGGGGCAGGAGGTGGGGAGGACCGGTGACTTCCTCCTAACCAACAGAACATGGTAAAAATGACAGGATATCACTTCCATGATTAAACCTATAGAAGACTACAATACCCCTTTTCTCAAGAAAGCTCTTCCTCATCCCCTGCTCCACCACTCTGGGGAATGAAGCAGTCAGACCTCAATGGCGTGGGCAGCGAGGGATGAGGGAGCTCTTGCTCATGGACTCCATCTGACAGCATCTGAGGAAATGAACGCTGCCGACAACCATAGGATTTGGGAATCACGCCCTCTCCGGTCAGGCCTCAGATGAGACCACAGCCATGGTCTACGGGCTGCCTGCTGCGGCCTCGCGAGATCCCGAAGCAAAGGACCCAGGTCTACGATGCCAAGGCTACAAACCCGCAGACACAGTCAGCCAGTACACACGAGATGCTTCTGGCCCTGAGTCAGTGGTAAGACTGTTAGGTAACGACTCCGGAAGCAGATTTTGGTGCCCTGACATGCAGTGCTACTGGAGAAAATACCTAGAAATGTGAACGTGGCTTTGGGACCAGGGAATGGGTAGATGCAAGAGTTTTGAGGATCATGGCAGAGAGAGACTTTGAGGATGCTGCCAGTGAGGCTTTAGAAGGAAACAGGTTAAGAACTAAAACTGAGCAACAAAACCAAGCCAGTTAGCAAACAGGCCAAGGACGCAAGGAGACATTTCCAAAACAGTGGACAAATGGCCAATAAGCACAGGAGAAGATACTCAACGTCAGTAGACCTTCGGGAAATGCAAATCAGAGCCCCACTGAGATAACTGCTTTATACCTACTAGGAAGGAAGGAGAGAAGGAAGGAAGGACAAACAAATCAACAAGTGTTGGCAAAGTTGTGGAGACACCGGAAGGCTCACACACCACTGGTGGGACCGTACAATGGTGAAGCCACTGTACAGAATGGTCTGGCAACCCCTCAAAAAACAAAACACAGAATTACCGTAAGACCCAGCAAGTCCATGTCTAGGTTTATACACAAAAGAACTGAAACAGGGACTTGGACCGACACTCATATGCTAGTGTTTACTGCAGAATTTTTCACGAGAGCGCAAAGGTGGAAATGACCCACCTGTCAACTGATGGGTAAAGAGGTAAATACAATAGGAGGTAACCATACGGTTCGGTATTATTCAGCCTGAAAAGAGGAATGGAGCTCTGACACATGGCCCAGCAGGGACGAACCGTGAAAACAGTACGTTATGTGAAATCAGCCAGACACAAGGTGCCAAGAGCCTAGGGTTCTGTTTATATGAAATATCTCAACTAGGCAAATTCACAGAGAAAGAACATAGATCAGAGGCTACCAAGGGCTGGGAGTAGAGGAAAATGGGGAGTCACTGCCTACTGCTTACAGGACGGGGGTGATGGCAACGTGTTGGACAATAGTGTTCTAGCTACTACAACACAGTAAGTGTAATTAATGCCACTGAGCTGAACACTTAAAAATGGCTAAATGGCAAATTTTAGGTTAAATATATTTTTACCACCGCCAACATTGGAAAGAAAAGAGGAGCCCAGGATTGGAAACTGGGGGAAGGAAGAGCCCTGTGACACGAGACGGGAAGCTTCCAGGCTGTGACTGTGGTTCTATGGAAAGCGGGACATGTCAGTGTGAGTTATGTTGCCAAGGACATTTCCAGCAAAGAGTTGGAGATGCTGCCCAGCGTCTTCTTGCTGCTCATGGTAAAATGTATGAGGGAAAGAAAGGAAAAATTGCAGGATGGAATAACAAAATAACAAACAGGAGGGACCAAGATGGACTAATTTTGGAAGTTCTGAGTCTCTCCTGATGGCAAATATGGTACAATTAATAAACAGCTTCTGAGCACTGTGAGGAATGGCTGGGAGAGAAAAAAGCCAAAGGCGTGAGAGCACAACCTTGTGTTAAAACCTCAGAAAGACCGAGGATCAGGGTAGCTTCAGTTCCTCCTCCTCCCAGGAGGTCAGGAGCAAGGGTGTGCCTCCCAGACGGTCTCCACTGCAAGCCAGCCACAGGGTGTGGTCCCTCAGCAGGCAGGAGGCCCCCCGGCTAGGGAAGGGCTATCTCAAAAAAGATCTGTGGGTGTGGATTTGTTTACTAGAGTAAACCTCCAGGAAATCCACAGACAACCCATAAAGTTTATTTCAGCCAAAATACCAGCTTGCACTGAAATGTATGGAGAAAGTACAAATGGAGCGAGGCTTCTAGAATCCAGATTTCTCCTGGCAGGAAACAGGTTGATACAAGCACCCAGTCGCCAGCACACGCTAACTTTCATGAAGAAGAAAAGATGATTCAGGAAGCAGAAAGGAGAGCCCAGAAGGCAGAGCCAAGAACCGTGCAGAATTATGCACAGACCTTAAAACTTAATCCAGCAACTCCCAACACTTGTCTGGCTAGATTTCAGAACTTCTACGGAGCAGTGATTCCTCTTTGCTTTCCATCCTTCCCCCCCTTAGAGCGGAAACGTCTGTAGCTGTTATCCTTTGCCTCTCCCACCATCATATGTTGGGTGTATTGGTGGCAGAGACCTCGACTCTGATTTTAGAGGCTGAGAGACTGAGAGGAACGATGCCCAGAAAGCCTCATTCATATCTGAGCCTGATTTAAACAATAAGGTTCTGGAATGTGGGGAGATGGGTTAATGGTATGAAACTTCTGGGGACCTCCATATTTTGCATATGGTAGGGATACGAATGACCGAGGGACACACAATGCACTGTGGCAGATACTCTAAGGTGACCCCTAGGATCCTTGCCTCCCGTATTCATGCCCTGCATAATGTCCCCCTCTTGAGTGTAGGCAGAGTCTGTGACTTTTACCCAAGAGAACATGGCAAAGTGATGGCATATCCCTCTACAATTGTGCCATATAAAACCATACTGCCCATCATGGGTGGGAGGAGACTTTTTTCCTTGCTAGATTTGAGGAAGAAAGTGACCATATTGAGAAAGCTCATTCACAAGAAACAGTGGTTCTCAATTTGACGGTCCACGAGGGACTAAATGCTGTCAACAACCACGTGATCTTACAAGCAGCTCTTTCCCCAAAGCCCAGATGAGACCACATCTCTCGCTGAGCAGAGAACCCAGGGAAGTCATATTGAAACTCTTCATCCACCAAGACTGTGAAATAATAAATGGGTTTTGTTTTACGCCATGAAGATTTTAGAACTATGTTTACACAGGAAGAGAAAACAAAGGACACAGAGGCCCGAGTGCCCTCAAATCTTGAGTGTAGTTCTCAAATCTATCTGAGGGACAGCGCTCTCCTACATTATGTGGGTGGACACCTCCCGCATAACACAACAAAGAAATCTCAGAACTGTTTGTTCATGAAGACCAAGAAACAGACACTTCATTCTGGTTTTTCTGGATTTCATGAACCTCCTGATAGCCTGCTAATAACCCCCTAGAAAGGCTGTTCAATGGGGAAGCTTCAATTTTATAAAAATCTTGCAGAATTCCTACCCTTACCATCCTCCCATTTGTCATGTACATTCAAATACTCCTCCATGTACAAAATATTTATCTTGTCCAAACAAGCATGTTCTTTTTTTTTGCTCTAAAAAGGGAACATTTTAAATGTAAGTCCCCCAAGCGCACCAGTCATCCTGATTTTTCCCTGGACACATAGCCTTACAAAGAACCACAGGTGCATAAAGAATGTATGTATCTCTTAGCCGCAGAGTTAAATAGCATCTTCCGTCCTGTGTGCTCAGTGTGCTCAGCCTAGGAAAGGTGCTAACGGGCGTCAGATTTGCAGAGGTGCTGGGTCTGTAGGGCAGGCTCACACTGATGAAGGTGACTTTGCCCAAATGGGCTGTATTATGTGACAATCAGAGAATTTTAAAACTTCCAACCGGCTTTAAATCTTGCAAAGTTAAGAAATAGCAGGGAGACAATTCGCCCATAATTGGCTTTCCCACTTATCAACTGGTGTTGGATCAGAAAGGATAGACTTGCGCAAGACTGCCTCGGGGGACTGCTTCAAAAAACAAGCAACCTTGCTTTGTAAAAATCATCTTTCACTTTTCTCTGAGACGAAAGGAATGAAATCTTAATTGTCAATTTAGGAACACAGAGAAGAAAGAAAGGAATGATTCTCCCAGCTTGTTCTGGGGTCGTAATAAATAACTAGCAGGGAACCAGCTGTACAGTAAACCTGTTGGTTTTATCTCTATAAATATTGATCACATAGCAAATAACTGCATACGGTATTTTTATAAGAGGCTCTCACTGAACCCACATGACCAGATATAATCCTTACTACATTTTAATTAAAAGGCCTCGAAAGCCATTTGGTTTCACACAGATCAATACAATACGTTTCTATTAGTATTGCAGAATAAAAATCCAGAGCCATGTGAAATTCACCTGCTTGGATTTTCTCCCAACAATCATGAACTAGAATGTACTTTATATATGCAAGAAAGAGCCAACCATCACGAATGTAGATTTTATGATGCCAAAGCCAAATGTCTGATTCTATGAATAGCAACAAACTGTTCAACTCCAGACTGGACAGAACCCCCACCTCACCCCCCAGGAGCTGAAAGGAATGCTATCCGGGTTCTACTGCAGCTCCCCTGAGGGCAACAGTTAATAGAGGCGTGTGTGGTTGTAAATACACCCAGACCCTGACTATGTTCTCACCTTGTTCCAGCTGCATGATTTAGCTTGGATGGAAAAACTCTACTTCATCTCTGACTACTACCCTGGGGACCCATGGCTGCCTTAGGTACTACTTGGATGTGCAGCTTTTGAGACCGGATCTAGTTGAATTCTAATGAGACCCCAGGGAGGCCAGCCCAGAGGTGCCCACTGTCCCTGCATCTCTGCTCCCTCTGGAGCGGCTCAGATAGCCAACCTTGAGGGCACTGGTGCTGCTGGTGCAGGGATGCGGTTAACACGAGGCTTTGATCCAAATTAAAGGATGTCAGGAAAAGAACAGGACAATTTGGCTCAACAGAAAGGGACGCCACAGAGAAAGAAGCTGAGCGACATCCCAAACTAAGCCCACAGGGAACACGGGCCGCGCTGGAATGGCAGGATGCGAGGGGACCGCGGTGCCGGGGCCAAGGGGCTCCTACCTTTCCTCGCGGTTCTGTCCCACGCACACCCGGCCCCCGTGCCGCGGAGTGGGGTTGCTGCAGGACCGCTGGCGCACCTGGAAGCCGATCCCACAGGTGGTGCTGCAGGGAGACCACGAGGTCCAGGGCGTCCAGCCTCCGTTCCTGGGGAGAGGAAGCAGGGGGTGGTCACAAAGTCAGAGTGCGTCCCCTGCGTGCAGCCACCTCCAACGACCTTCCCGTGTCCCGCGAACGGATGGCTGTACTGTGGGCTGAGAGGGGAAAGGGAACGGGAGCCACAGGACAAGGGCGTGACGTGTCACGGGACTCTCGGTTCCGGGGAGATCCTGCTCCTGGCTGTCTGATTTTATTTTTTTATTTTTTAAAGATTGTATTTATTTATTTGACAGAGAGAGATCACAAGTAGGCAGAGAGGCAGACAGAGAGAGGAGGAAGCAGCCTCCCTGCTGAGCAGAGAGCCCCATGTGGGGCTTGATCTCAGGACCCCGAGATCATGACCTGAGCTGAAGGCGGAGGCTTTAACCCACTGAGCCACCCAGGCACCCCATGGCTGTCTGATTTTAGAGTCCACGTTGGACCTTGGAGAGTAATGCATACAGTGTACTAAAAATAGGGTATAACAACAATTTGTTCTATATCAAGGTATCAACAATAATTTGAATATATAATTTCTATCATAATGTCAATAATTGGAATACATAATTTCTATAAGAATTTGAGAAAATTCTATATTAGAAACTTAAAAAATTTTTTATGAAAATGTTAAACTAATGAAAAATAAATTTTCTTGAAAAGCAATTAGAGAAAAATCCCTAATTGTATCTGACTTATGCTTTGACTTGTAGTATATCATTTAGAATCTATAAAAAGTGCACATCTGAACAAAATAGCATCTAAAACTACCTATAATGCTCACTTTTAAAATCTATTAATAACAACAAAAATCAGTAATTCTCTTGATATCATTCATATTGATAAAGAGCATCATTATGTGCAAAGTTTAAAACAAACTTTATTAAAAGTGAAGGAAGGGTACCTTAAATTCAGATTCTTGGCTATTTTCTTCCAGTTTGACAAAGATACAGAACATACACAAGCAGTGCAAATTGCACATAACTGTATTTATGTTATTATAAATATAATATGATAGGCATATAAAACATAAAATTAAAATAAAATAAAAAGTCTGTATAAAAGTGGTTTATAAAATGAACCACCACTGACAGCTAGAGGAAGATTATTTTTGGTTTAATATTGTACTTTCCCCTTGAAGTGCCTATCTTCAGAATGTTTATAATTTAAATGTTTCCCTCAGTAGTTAGTCCCTGCCATTAAAAAACAAATTGTAAGCATTTTTAAAGATTTTAACTGTCAAAATATCTGTTAAATCCAGAATCCCAACTCCCGTGTGGACAATCTACTGCAGCTGGAGTCTGTTTATACTTCACTGATCACATATGCATTTCTATACAATGTTATTCTCATAGGATTTTCCTTTCCACTGGAAAAAAATCAACTGACATTAATTCTTATTTTTACTTTATACCTTCTTTTAAAACTATGCAGGTCCACAACTGTGTCATTGAAGCTCAAGGTATAAGCAATAATTTGGATATATAATTTCTATAATAATTTCAAGTGAAAATTCCTCTGAGAAAATTAGTATATTTCATATTTCTCTATTTTCTGAAACTTCTTCATGATATAAATAAAATATATAGTGATGTTTTAATGTATTATATTATCATAAAGCTGTCTTATAATTTAACCAAGTAATCACAACATAAGACAAATCCAAGTTGTTCATGAAAGTAATTAGCTAGTGTCTTATACCTTGTTACCTTATACTCAATTTAAAAAATTATCCAAGTAATTCACTGAATTTTCTAAAAAACAGTCATTTCAACATAAATAAAATGACCTTTTTACTTTCAAAGTTTCTTTATATGTTGGCAAAATTGCCAGATGGTGCAGGAAACACAGCTTTCAAAATTGTGTAATTTTTGAATTTGTTTAATTTTTAATTTCCTAAACCTTTTAATAAACATGACACCTTGGAATATATTCTATTTACAATACAGGAAATCTGTCGTAGACAGAGAAGTGGGTAAATGGAGGTATGCATAAATAACAGAAAAATAGTAAGTGAGGAACTACGTGAGTGCAATTGTCTTTTTGTGTGTCTGTTGTAGGGACCTGGGTTTGCAGTCTTGCAAATGCTGCTTAGAAGCAGAGATCATAGCAGCCATGAAGCAGAACCAAGGAAGCATATGAATCATTTCAAGGATTCGGTCAGTCCACAACAACCCACTTATGCATTTAGTATATGTGCTGCCGAAGCGAGCACCCACTTATGCATTTAAAGCATCACTAAAATGGGTTCACTTATTCAATTATTAATCTTAAAATAACCACTAGTGGTACTGCCCTTCTGCTCAGAGGATGACATTTCAATTAGAACCAAGGCCAAAGATGTAGCAATAAACAAGTTGCAGTCATGCACACTTGACTGTCCTTTTTTCCATAAACAGTATCAAAGAGAATATTCCTCATTGATCACAACCTACAAACAAGTAGGTTACAAGTTCTGTAACTTGTATCAAGTCTCTCCTGTGCCTGGATGGCAACCATCTTAGTTTTATAGAAGGAACGCTCTGCATAATGCAATGTTGATACGGCTCTGTTTTCTGTAATCACATCAATAGTGTAATCTGTGTAGCTCTTTCAACCACGTGAAGTGACCTGGGCTGGCCTGAGGAGGAGAGCAGAGGGCAGAGGGGTCCTTGCCCCCTGCGGTTCTGCATCGGACCCCCCTCTCCTCTTGGGTAGGAAGCGCCCTAGCACTCTGGGCTTGCTTACAGCGTGATCGCCTGGTCTGGCCTGCAGCATGAGGGACTCATAGACGACCTGCCCAGAGGCTTCTGCATTCTAAGCAGGCCCATGGAAACTAGATCATGTTTTTAAAGAATACTGCAAATTAACAAGCAAGTGAGGAGAGTGCTTGAAGACTGATTTGAGAAGCTCTCCTGATGCCTGTTTTAAGCTATAAGATGCCATGTGGTCATGGCACACAGGTGCAGGGGAGAAGGAGCGCCCCCAGTGCTGCAAAACAGTGAAGCAATGACAGAACAAGAAGCAGGGGAAACAGGAAATAAACTCAATGCATCACTGTTGGAACCGGTCCCCTGGTTACTCAGTACCAGGTCGGCTGGGGTGTTGTGGGCTCAGGTATATTACAGAGCAGAGCTGAGCTGTGGAAGCAGAGTACCTGATGCCACGCCCCACTGCGGGACACCACGCCCCACCGAGGGATGCCACGCCCCACAGTAGGAGGGAGGCACTCATTTCCCCAGGGTCCAAAGCTAGGACCAGCGGCTGAGAGGATCGAATCACCATCAAGGGCTATCTCACTACAGGGCTCCCTGTGCAATCAGCTGAGTCCTTTTCAGGCCTGCTGCACAGATCAGTCCTGCCTTCCCTTGACCTCCTCCCTTCCCATTTGGCTAGCGGCATTTCTCTCTCTCCTCCCTCTTCCCATGTCTCCCTGCCCCTCTTCCCATGTCTCCCTGCCTCCTTCTAATTCTATGAATTAGAATTCAAAAGTGACATGATGTCATTCGGATGCACATTCAAATATTCATTTTAATTATAAAATAAAACCAGATTTTTCTGATGGACAGTAAGTCTGACTTGGCCCTGTTTAGAAATTCTGGCTAAGTTAATTACTTTATATTGTGGATTTCATTTCAACAATGAATGACTTCAATCTGCTGCTCCAGGATATTGAGAAAATATATTTAAATGATGTGATGTGATAAAAGCACTTAATCAAAAATATATTTGTGGGGGCACCTTAGTGTCTCAGTTGGCAAGGCGTCTGACTCTTGATTTTGGCTCAGGTCATGATCTCAGGGTCTAAAGGGCTCTGTGCTCAGCAGAGGGTCTGCTTTCCTCCCTCTCCCTCTATTCCTCTCCCCACCCAAATAAATACATAAATCCTAAAAAAAATTCAAAGATATATTTGCAAAATGTATTGAATTAGCAATATTTGGAATTTCCCAACACTTTCTGAGTGTGTTGGGTTAGACAAGGTGTCGATAAATAAAGCATAACAGGTTTAATTTGGAATCCTCCGACCAGCCTTCCGAAAGGCTCTCTGATGTGCTCTTCCGCTCCCATTGAGAAAGTATGTGCCAGTACTGAAGAAGCAAAAAAGTTGGCTTGCAGGTTAGGTGGGTTGCGACTTTTTGCTTCCAACAAACTGAACGCCAACATAAACAGGTTTTCAACTGATATGGGGTAATGAAAACAATCTCTGGTGTTAGATGACCAGGCCTTTGGCAGATGACTTCGAAAGAATTCAGAGAAGTGAGGGAAAATGCTATAATCTTACATTTCCATCAACGTATGGGAGTCATACCTGTCAGTGCTTGCAAACTAGAAAAATAAAAACCTAAGAATGGAGTTGATGTTAGGCCCTCCCTGAATCAGGCAAGAGGTTGCATTCATACCTGAATAGGAAAAGTAGCTGGGAATTAAAAACAATTGCTTGAAGGAATGGATTCCAATGAAACCTCATTCTTCGGTGTTAAAAAATTGTCAAAATATGTAATATCCCATGATTTTTCGACCTCTTATATGCTAATTTTCAAAATATATATTTAAAATGTAAAGCCTAGGGGTGCCTGGGCGGCTCAACTGGTTAAGCCACTGCCTTCAGCTCAGGTCATGATTCCAGGGTCCTGGGATCGAGTCCCATATTGGGCTCCCTGCTCGGCAGAGAGCCTGCTTCTCTCTCTCCTCCAGTCTCTGCTCTGCTTACTTGTGCCCTCTATCTCTCTGTCAAATGAATAAATAAAAATCTTTAAAAAAAATAAATAAAATAAAATGTAAAGCCTAGGGGTGGCCTGGTTGATTAAACATCTGCCTTCGGCTCAGGTTATGATCCCAGGGTCCTGGGATTGAGTCCCACATTGGGATCCTTGCACAGCAGGGAGTCTGCTTCACCCCTGCCTGCGCGCGCTCTCTCTCTGACAAATAAATAAATAAAATCTTAAAAAAGAATAAAAAAATAAATAAAATGTAAAGCTTCTGGTTAGCAGAAATAGAAATTTTGCTTTCAAATTCCATTCATATAATTTGTTTTTGTTGCAGTTGCAGAGAAGTATGATATAGTGACCAATATAAGACTTAAACATAGAAATGTAATATATGAAGATAAGAGTCTATGAAAGAGAATAGAAATAGGAAAGTAAAGAAGGAAAAGCATAGATTTTCTAAATGTTAAAGTAGAGCCTGCTCATTGATTTTTTAAATGGGCAGGTAGCTATGAAATCACTAAGATACCGAGATTCCATTATGCATTTAAATAGTGATGTAACAAATCATATCTTTGCAACTATTAAAACCTGACAAAAAACAATTATATGCCAATTTGCAAGTATTTGAGGGATATCTAGGGCAGTGATATTCTTTTAGGGGGCAGAAGAGCACGTTGTTGTGAGGACCATGGCCCCAGGACACTTGTACCATCCACATACAAACATGGTGAATGCACCATGTGTATGCAGGACACGTGAGCTCTAGCTGCTACCTGAGGTCTGTCCTTTACAGATTTGGGAACACTGACTCCTTGGGTAGCTTCTGAGACTACCAAAACTACACCACCTGCGGCTCACAGTCCAGAGGCCAAGTGCATGTCATTTCCGAATCTGCAGGAGGGGGCGCTTTTGAGTACATGGGCTGTCTGAATAATTTTCCTTTGATGCATTAAGTGACGCTAGGATTGGGTGAGCTGATAGGCTATGCGTGCATCTTCGTGCAGGGACTGGGTGCGAGGCTGGGGGTTTTCGCTCATGTAGTGTCTGCCTTAATAGCAGAGCCTTCCTTTCCCGGGTCTGACTAGAAGGTTGGCTAATGCGCCGCCAGAAGCGTCACATCTGCTTTCCGTAGACCTCCGTGTCAGCACGCCTCGGGACCAGGAGCTGGGACTCTGTCATTCGCAAGAACTGGCTGTGTCGGTTTCCTAGGTGTAGCCAAATCCGATTTCAGACTTGCTTTCATTCTCAGGAACCGCCTGAGAGCGAGGTCAGAGTGGAGGCTCGATGGCACTCACGTGCTTCTAGACACTGGGTCACTGATGCTGGCAAGGGAAAAGGCAGTTGTGAAGGGCCGCGTCTAATCCATGTGGCCAGTTCGCAACGAATCTATGTCTTCTGCCAGTGGGGACCATGAGCCTGAATGTTCCAGAAGAGGATTTTGATTGACATGGACGTTTCCCTCAAACAAGCTAAGAACACCGTGCCCATTGAAAATATGCTTTCTGATCTAGGATGAATATATTGCAGAGGTTTAGATTTGTAATCTAATTTATAATTTAAAATCTCCCAGGGTAGATCGCGAAATTTTATGTGGTAAACGTCCCTGTCTTTGGCCACCTCTCTCTTGACAAGGGAAGGCCCACTAAGAAGGATCTCCGCCCGTCCCCAGCCTGCACGCACACGTGGGGGTGCACCGGTGTGGGGGGACGCACCTGGAGCAGTTGGCGATCTCCATGCGGGGGCCCTCGCACTGCCAGCCGCCGCACTGGGGGGCCGGGCTGTCGCAGGAGCGGGTGCGACACAGGCAGGACCCCACGGCGCTGCCATCCGTGTGCGTGCAGGGCGTCCACGGAGACCACGCGCCGAAGTGCCCGTCCACGGTGAGATTCCTCGTCTAGGAAGAGGACACAAGTGTCGGCCAGGGTTAAGGCTGTAAACAGGAAAACTGAAAGGTCCCTCAGGGCACCGTCAGAACACATTCAGAATATCTTAGCGTCACCATGAAAGAGGTATCTCTTGAGAACACAGCAGAGGCCATTGGTGGAGACAGTGCTGGGGGGGGGTGCGGGGAGGGAGAGTAGGGGGAGGGATGGGGGGGGAAGGCTGCTAACGGCTCGGCAATCAGGGCACCCCAGACTGGTCCACTAACGTGAGAAACCCAAAGAACAAACAGAACTGGAGTAAAAAAAAATCACAGATGTGCAACTCTGCTGCATTTTTAAGTCCCTTAAAAAAAAAAAAAAAGAAAGTTCAAATAGTTCCATTTCAGACCTGGCCGAGCTCAAATGTCACTGCAAACGGACAACATTCAATTTATAGCCTATTAAAGCAACGGGAACTGTAGGAGCCGGCGAAGCCTTCTATACCCTCCCCCGCGCAGGGCTGGAAAGGGGGCAAGGGCTGGGCATGAAGCTGATCCCCCACTGGTGTAAGGCCCGGGGACCCGGTTCTGAGCAGGTGGCGGTGGAGGGGCTGGCGGCCCAGCACGCTGGTAAGACCAGGATGGGGATCCAGGAAAGCACTTTTATTTGTTTTATTTTTTATTTTATTTATTTATTTATTTTTAAAGATTTTATTTATTTATGTGACAGAGAAAGATAGCGAGAGAGGAATACAAGCAGGGAGAGTGGGAAGGGGAGAAGCAGGCTTCCCACTGAGCTGGGAGCCCGATGCAGGGCTGGATCCCCGGACCCCGGGATCATGACCTGAGCCCAAGGCAGAGGCTTAAGGACTGAGCCATCCAGGTGCCCCTGGGAGGACACTTTTAAAGCCCCATCATCCTCACAAGAGAGGACTCCATGGACAAAGCGATTCATTCTTTGGAGGCTGCACACTGTACCTGTACTTTACCATTTCAGAAAAGTGCCAATACCCTGTGAAAACACGGGTGAGCTTTACTTTCGTCCATAATTTCTCCAAATTCGGTAGGAAAGAGTCCCCACGAAGCACGTTCATGTGGCTGGCCGCCACAGTATGACCGTCTCCCGCCTCCTTTCTCGTCAATACTCTATTTATATCCACTAAGGAGGATGAAAATCCAGAATTCCCTGCCATGCCCGGCTCTTTCTGTAAGAAGCAAAGGAGGGAGTGGGGCTGGATTCGAGGGGACTCATTGGGCCCGACACAGAATGGGAGGGAACACTCAAAGGAAGACTTTTCCCAAGAGGAAAATATCCCCATTTCCAAGGTCGCTGTAACCCCCGTGCAGCCAGGATAAAGATGCTGCTCTTATTCTGACCTTAGTTTCCCTGGAGCCTTCGGGGTGTTCTTGGAGAACTGAGCCACGCATGACAAAGACCAGCCACTAATCCCTCACACACAAGTGTCCTTCAAGCAGCAAAGGCCTTGTCTCCTGGGGGTTCTCACATCCATCCTCCGCTCACTCTCGTCTCTGGCCCGGAGGGCTCTTGTGCGGGGAGAATCGGCCGTTGCCTTCACTGTGACTGAACACGAACTCGAGCCAACAAAGCCCCACGTGTAACTATCTGAGGCCTTTTGGAGACAAAGAGCAGGTAATGGCAGCTGAGTGAGGGGCAGCGCCTGGGGAAGGGCGGCCCCACAGGGCTGTCCCAGGGACAGGAAGCCCCCGCCACAGCTGCAGCCTACGCGGGAGGAGGGCAAGGAAGAAAGACCCCAGTTTCTCTGCTCCCGCCCATGTTTCTTGTCTAAACCCTGACTGGGGGGCAAGCCGGAAGTGGGGCAGCTCAGGCCAGGGGGGCAGAGAGCAGATGGAGAAGGGGATGAAGACCGCCCAGCACAGAGCAGTATTAGGAGAGGCTCTGTGAGAGAGCTGGTCCCCTCCATTTGTCTCTCTTCTGAGTGAGGATATGAGGGGTTAAGGGAGGGAGGGGGCACTACTATGATCTTTGAAGGTTTACGAATCCCCACAATATTAACCAGAAGCTTTAGAAAGGGCAGACTGGCGAGAGGTCAGAGGACTGGGGCAAAGAAGTTTCTCTCAAACCCCCTTGGCATCTCTTCTTTCCTCTAATATAGGAAGGAAAGGCGCATGGAGAGTGTTAGGATCTCTTTAGCTACAGGAGGTTTTGAGGAAATCTAAAACCCTAAGCAGCACAGAATGTGGAGAAACTGAAGATTTGTGAGGCCAGGAGAAATCCACCATGATGATGACAAATGAATGAGGACGGAAAGAGAAATCATCCAGATTGTTGAAAGAGGACAGTCTATGACAGAAACATATTTAGACTGCAGGGTCATGAAGTCAAACTCGCAGCCGAGTAAATTTCGTGCAAGCCAAATTTATCAGAAGAGTGGTTAAAAAAGAAGTCAATATAGGACAGATCTAAGAGTGAGAGAGAGAGAAGCAGGCAAGGAGACAGAAAGACATGGGGTGGGGGGTAGGGAGCCGGAGGAAGGGGGTCCGTCTGGAGATAATACATAAGTCTTGAGGATACCAGGTACAAGATGATGGCCATAGGTCATTCACACTGCTGGTTGGGACAGCTGAGAGTTGCTAAGAGGGGAGATCCTTTCTTTCACAAGGGAAAGAAAAACATTTTGGGGGGTATCCATATGAGATGATGGGGGTTACCAGAACTTACTGGGGTGATCATAGGTAAGTGATCACAGGTAAGTGATGTCACTATGCCTTCCTCTCATGCCCTGCCGTCAGTGATATCTCGGGAAAGCTCTGAGAACAGGAAAGAAGCCACTGGCACTGAACATCCTTCGCCCAACCTCTGGGCACTGGCACAAGATAACAGTCCCCAGGCTAAGAGATGCTGTGCATGTTCTGTCCAAATGTCTGGATGAGCAAAAGATGGGCCAATAGATACAGAAAAAAAGAGAAAGAACCTGAAATAAGTGATGAGAAAGGAAAGGATGCTGTGGAATGAGGTAGAAAAACATAGAAGAGGGGCGCCTGGGTGGCTCAGTCAGTGAAGCCTCTGCCTTCAGCTCAGGTCATGATCCCAGAGTCCCAGGATCGAGCCCCGCAGTGGGCTCCTTGCTCAGCAGGGAATCTGCTTCTCCCTCTGACCCTCTGCTCTCTCGCTCCCTTCTCTCTCTCTCTGTCTCTCACAAATAAATGAGATCTTAAAAAAGAAAAAAAGAGCATAGAGCACTTATTACAACAAAAACATTGGAAAGAAAAGGAACTGTGCTGGGCACTTGTCAGTAAGAGTATTTCTGCTAAGCGACTTTCTATCTGAGGTATGTGCTTTGTCTTACTAAATATTATCTATTAAGCCATAGTAAGACATACACCGCATGTAGGTAGTTCAGTGTCCGCCAGGCACTGTGATGAGCGATTTCCATGTCTTAACTCTGCAACGTTCACTATGTTCCTGGTACCTACACCCCACTTCACAGATAGGCAAACTGAGGTTCAGATGAGGCTCAATTCACTCAGTCTCGCTGGTTGTGAAAGACCCAAGAATCAGGCTAAACAAGCTCATCCAGAGCCTGTGATCTTAGCGTCTTCATTCTGTAATGTGACTCATAGATCCTTTCCTGATGAGAGTCTCATGGAAACCAGCACACTTTTATCCCTAATGGTAGAATAGCAAAGTTCTCTTCACCTAGGAAATAACGGATTCCCAAGTGCTAGCTAAGAAGGATTCAATTCTTATTATCAAACATAATCCATAATCCTACGTTTGTGTCACTCATGTTCAATTCATTAATTCCCAAGTGATCAAGGATGTAGATGTATTCGTTGGGTGCAGAAATCCTGGAGTATATCCTGAAGTTCTTCTGGACTCCAACAATTATCCTCATAATTAGATCAAAGGCTTCTATCTTCTACTAGGATGTTTTCTCAGAAGTCAAAAGATCTTCCCTTTTTTTCAGTTTCATGTCGTTTTTGGTCAGTGATTGTAACAGGACAGGCTACTGGATGTGCTCCTTGGAAAGGACTGTCTCATAACATCAGCATGATATCCCTGAAGCTCTTTTCATGAGCGAACTGCACAGGGGAAAGCTAGCACCTCTGAAGAGGAGTGAGTGGGAGCGCACAGGGCTATGACAGGATGCGCAAATAGGGGCAGTCTTTAAAATGGAAGCACCGATGCCTATCCCTGGGGTGATCATGACATTAAATGAGATAATCTATTGAAACGGCCTGACACAGCACTCAGCACATGGTGTAGAGACACAGTTAACCTCAGCTCCCTCTTCCTTCTTTTACGGTAGATTTCAGTACAAAATTCGGAAATAATGTCTTACCTGCTATCTGAGCACAGTATGCAAGGCGACCAAGGGTTCACCTATTGGTGGATGTACCCATCAGTCCCTGCTCTGGGGGGATGTTGGCAGCTGGAAATGTCATTGTCTCATAGATTGGGGATAACGTCAGAAGAACTGGATTCAAGTCCTGATTTCTTTCCCAATGTAATTTTAGAATCTTCTATAAGCCCTTTAGACTGTGCTCCACGGTCTCTCTCCTCCATCTCAATGGAGGGCTCTGGGCTCAGTCCTTGCTAACGTATCTTTTCACTGCAAAGGTGCTACTTACATAGTGTCCTGGGAAAGAGCCAGTTAATGAAGATGTTGAGGTGCTCATGTAGTATAGGGCATGATGCATTTTGGAACAGGGAGCCGCTGTCTGACACCGCTTGCTGGTGATCATATACCCACAAAGGATGTGGACGGCATTTGGGCATCACTAAAGCCCAGGGATATTCTTAAGACAATGCTATCCTCGTTAAGGAACATTTGCAAGTTTTGCAGGACATAAACAGTATCCAAATCACTCTAGATCTGTAAATTCAGACCTTGCTTGAGCACTTCAAATCTCTTAAACTGAGAAGAATGTTTCCAATTACAATTATATAAGCCACCAGAATGTTAATCTATCCATCAGTCAACTGTGGCCCTGTCTCCTGGACAAAAGAAATCTATAAACATTTTAATTTTAAAATAGGGATCTTTTCGTGGAAGATAGGTCTTCTCGGGCACCAAGTCCCCGGGAGAGTCTCCAGGGGTCCATCACCAAGTGGAACTCTCCAGACATCGGAGGATCTGCCTGGGTTCTGACCACAGCACTGACTTTAGGGGCCTCTGCTGTGCAATGTCACTGGTCTGAAGTTCATGAAAACTTGCTTGGTAGGTTCCCAAAGAGTCTGCTTTATCCTCATCATACTCCATGTTTGCCTAACTCCTACCGAGCTCCATCCACATAGCAACATCCCTACTTTCATTATTCAGCTTGTGCTTTTACGCTGGATATAGGATGCTCTGGTCTCATTCAAAAATCCTCTTGGCTTCCAGCCTCCCTCTACCTGCCATCTTGAGTCCCCGCATGTGTGCACCTGATCTCAGCTGGTCCGCCCGAGACCCCCTAAGCACCAACCCTATTCCCCCACATGGTCCCATTTCTGCTCCAACAAGACGAAAGAAACTATCATGAACCAGGAGAACTCGCCAAAAGGCAAGCACAAGTGCGAATCGGTGGGAAAGCAACTTCTCACCAAAAGAATAAGGTGGTTCATAGAACGGCTACAGCAGATGACAAAAAACTTCAGTTCTCCTTAAAGAAGTTAGGGGAAAACAATATCTCTGGTATTGAAGAAGTGAAAATGTTCACAAACCAAGGAGGAGTGATCCACTTTAACGACCTCAAAGTTCAGGCATCCCCAGGAGCGAACACTGTCACCATTACTGGGAGCTGCTATTTTATACTACGACTGCTTTTTAAAATTTTGTTATCCGCATCATATGAATGAATCATAGAGCACTACATCAAAAACTAATGATGTACTGTATGGTGAAAAACATAATAAAAAAATAAAAATAAGGATGAAATTTGTGGATCTCATAAAATCTAGATCTCTAATATTTTTAAGCCCAAGCCCCTTAGACATTGCAGCTCTTTTCAGTTTTTGCTTATACACAATTCATTCTTCGCAGCTAATTAAGTTGAAGAAGCCTGAAAATAAAGTTTGAAATAAGGTTAAAGGTTCTTTGCCTAGGGAAAAAAAAAAAATCCCTCAGCTTATAAAGCTTAATTTCTTTGGATAAAGATATGTAGGTAAAGAAAATTATTTAACTAATAATAAGATTTTTTAATATATGTGTGCCTGTGTATGTGTATTCACACTTATGTATAATATACATCTCTGAAATCAGTTTCCATCTTGCAATCCATGGCAGCATATTTTTTCCTTATAAAACAATGGCATATCAGAAATGACGAAGTACAGTAGATTTGGCCAATAAAATCAAACCTTTCTTCTATTTTAGTCAAAATAAAAAACCAACACAGAAGCAAAGTATATTTTAATAGCTTTTAAAAATAACTAAGACCACTCTGTAATAATGCTAATAATTTTCATCAAGCTCATTTCTTTCTTTTTTTTTTTTTT
>CM053607.1:4340063-4372890 GCA_028646535.1 Procyon lotor
TTTTTTTTTTTTTTAAAGATTTTATTTATTTGACAGCGAGAAACACAGTGAGAGAGGGAACACAAGCAGAGGGAATGGTAGCGGGAGAAGCAGGCTCCCTGCCGCGCAGAGAGCCCGATGCGGGGCTCGATCCCAGGACCCCGGGATCTGACCTGGGCCGAAGGCAGACGCTTAACGACTGAGCCACCCAGGCGCCCCAAGCTCATTTCTTTCTAAGAGAGATTTTTAGAAAGAGATATGCAATTAATATAGTTGCTAAAAAAAAAAAAAAAAAAAAAAAAAAAAAAAAACTACACGAGTGCCTGGGTGGCTCAGCTGGTTTAGTTTCTGACTCTTGGTTTCGGCTCAGGTCATGACCTTATGAGATGTGAGATCCAGGGGCATCGGGCTCGGAGCTCCACAGGGAGTCAGCATGGACAGTCTCTTTTTCTGCCCCTTCCACTCTTCTGTGTGCTCTCTCTCTCTCTGTCTCTCTCTCTCTCATAAAAAAATCTTAAACAAACGAGAAAACCCTACTGACCCAAAATGGAGTTTCTTATGCTGGACTCCATGTCACCAAACTGAGTCTTGACTTAATTAATTTTGGTTCTTCTAGAAAAGGAATCTTAAACCAATCAGGAAATGCCTGACTAACACTAGTTAGGTCATCGGCCTATTAGACCCGTCATCCGCTAAGGAAAGTAACTTTGCAATAAACAATCTGATTTTTTGTCTAGTATAACTTCTTTGTCCCCACTTAGTCCTGCCTATGAAAGTCTTTGATTTTGTAAAGCTCCTCAGAGCTCTTTCCATTTGCTAGACTGGATGCTGCCTGATTGGAAATGATTTTGTTCAAATAAACTCTCAATTTTTTTTATTGTGTCATGCTAGTCATCATTAGTTTTTGATGGAGTGTTCCATGTTTCATTGCGTATAACACCCAGTGCTCCATGCAATCTGTGCCCTCCTTAATACCCACCACTGGGCTCACCCATCCCTCTACCCCTCTCCCTTCTTAAAACCCTCAGTTTGTTTCCCGGAGTCCATAGTCTCTCATGGTTCATCTCCCACTCTGATTTCTCCCCCTTCATTTTTCCCTTCTCCTAATGTAAACTCTTAAAATTTTTAATATGCCTCAGTTTGCCTTTTTACAAGGAGATATCTTGCAAGCTGTCTTTACAAGTAGATGTCTCAGATATCCACGAAACCACAGGTCTTGGACGGATGGCCTCACTGCTTAAGAAGAACTGTTTTTATATTCTTCTGCGCTTTTTGCCATTAGAAACGCAAGGTCAAACATCTATGAGAAAATGGCACTGATTCTTCAAAAGTAGGTGCCCATAATTTAGAGCTTGTTTATGTTTTCTCTAGCTGCAAAGATTTAAGGTAAACGTCTTTGTGCTTTTAAAGAATTTTCAGAAATGAGAAAGAACTCGGCACAAATACTGGCATTTTTCAATTTCGAGAATCACTGAAAGAAAGCTACATAACCCAGCGGACCAGCAGCGAACCCCATTGTAAAGCTCGGCTCAGAGCCTGGATGTGGTGATCTCACACCTTTGCAGTAAAAGGCTTTGATCTTGTGCCCATCCTTGGGAGACGATCCTGGTTTTACTAACCCTGCCCTTCCTCAGGTCACACTGCTTGATGTTCCCCTTACAAACTGAAAGATAGGCTTCAAGAATATGGGGTTTAAGTTAGGAAAAGAGCGGGTTCCTGGATAGGAAACAGAGTGACAAGGCAGATGGCACGGGCAGTTCTGCGGGGAGCAACAGGGCGGATCTCAAGGAAAGCAATGTGCTGCTTCTTTTCCCCACCTCTCCCCTGCAGAGGGGAGCCAGCCCTGACAGTCACAGGGACCAGCAGCTCCGTGATAGCACGGTGACTCATTCGGCTTTCAAATATGTAGAGGTTAATAGCTATTGATCATGTGGTCTGAGGCCAGAAAAAAGAGTTTGAGATTATTGCATGATGAGTTCTAAAGACAAAGGAAAACAAATAAGCTGGATCCTCCAAGTGGAGCCTCAAGCAAAACAAATGGCAAAGGAAACTGTTTTCCTCGATTCAGAGAACTGGCTCCAGATGGAAGTGAGGCTCTTCATTCCATGGGGTCTTAGCGGGAATGGCCGTCACGTTCTTTCTCCCAGGCCTTCCCGCGACCCTAAGACTGTCCCCCACATGGGGTCCAATAGTTAAGTCCTTTATTTTATTCTTTTAAAAGCTCTACTTATCTCGGTTTCTAGAATTATAGCTCCCATGGGAAATTGGTGGGTGTGGAAGTCACTATTTCATTAATCCTAAAAAGGGCAAAAGAGTCCAAATCAATCTCTGGACAGAGAACCCAAGAATGAAACAGAGACATGACACCCCACTTGCAAATCAGCCGTGTTTTCTCTTAAGATATGTCTCTTCAAAGTAGACAAAAACCTTACGGCAACATCCTGTGTGGCTCTAACGAAAGCTCAGAGTGGAACCAGTTGAGCAAGCACAGACTGCGTTTGCAAGGAAGGTTCCAGATGCGCGGACAGGACATGGGTTGGGACTCGGACAGCTGGGTTCCCATGGACGGCGCCTTCTGAGGCTGGAGAACACGCACACTTACAGGACAGGTGGAGGTGCTCTGCTCCCACTGCGTCATGTTCAGGCTCTCCTCCAGGCTCGTGCACTTCTTCGTCACCATGTCCCAGCCGCAGTACGGGTCCTGGGCCCCAATGCAGGCACTGCAAACACACACCCAAAGGTCAGCAGAGAGCAGCCTTGCCCACGCGACAACAGACACAAGCTCAGGCGAGTCTCGCCCTGATGAACTGACATGGGACCTAGTCAGGAGAAACCACATTTCAGCCCGCACGCTAGAGAACAATGTAGGCACACACCCATAAGTATCTAATTAAGTCAATTAATGCTGGTTCAAATATCTCTATTTTTCCTAAGATACAGGGCAGACGACTAGGGACTGTGTGTTCCAACATGAGTCTTTTGGTGTCACGAACAAAGCTAGTCAGAATTTTGCAGTACTTAAAAATGCCAGATGTCATTATCACCATCACCACTACCTGTACCATCACCACCATCATCTCCACCACCATCATCACCATCATCTCCACCACCATCATCACCATCATCTCCACCACCATCATCACCATCACCATCATCACCACCACTACCATCACCTCCACCATCACCACCATCACCATCATCATCATCACCACTACCGCCACCTCCACCATCACCACTTCCACCATTATCACCATCACCACCATCACCACCATCATCACCACCACCACCTCCACTATCATCATCATCACCATCACCACCACCTCCACCATCACCATCACCACCTCCACCATCATCACCATCACTACCACCATCACCATCAACTGCACCATCACTACCATCATCACCACCATCATCTCCAACACCATCACCACCACCATCACCACCACATCATCACCATCACCATCACTACCACCATCATCACTTCTACCACCATCACAATGACCATCATCACCCATCACCACCACCATCATCTACATGACCATCATCATCATCATCACCTTAATAATAGATGTTATTTTTTGAACACCTACTGTAATATATCAACTTATTATATCATTTAGACACTTAACTCTAATAAGATAGGTAGTATTTTTACTTTATTGATAAGGAAAGTAAGGCACAGAAGATTTAAGAAATTGGCTCAAGGACAAACACACCCCAAACCTTTCAACATGGTTAGTCTGAATTTAATAAAATAGGAAACTCTTCCTATTGGGTACCATAGCTTAAAAAGGAATTAAAAATTTCAATTTAATAGTAACTTAATATGGCTCCAACTGTAATATTCAACATGTTATTTCAGAAGTATTGCAGATGGTGGATACTTTATTTTGGCTTTGTCTCCATGAAAGAGTTCATACACCACAGGGGCATCATTAGATGAAAATTTTGCCCCTATATCATCAATACAAAAGAAGGTGTTCGAGGGTGGAGGGAGGCAGGCAGAGTGACAGTGATTGAGCCAAAATTATACAAAAGATGACCCCACAGGCCAGCAGGGCATTGAACACCTGAGAATTCACTCTCAAAAAGAGGCCAAGAGGTCAGACGTGTAGGAAATGAGAGAGAAAAGGCAGGCTAGTGCAGCACAAAAGTGCTAATGTCTTCTTAGAGGTAAGGTGCCCCTTCGGGCTGGGAGAATCTGTTAGAGGATTACCAGTTAACCAAGAGTAGATCTAGAAATCACAGCCTAACTATCAAACATAGGCCAAGGATGTAGCATAAGTAGTATTAAATTGTTAATATTAATGATACACAATAATCCTAATTAACATATCAAAGATGATTACCTCATATCAAGCACCATCCTAAGAACCTGGCCTCTGTTAGCTCATTCCACCCTCACAGAGCTTTACAAATATAATCCCTCGATTAGCTCCTGCATTTATTTTAAATGAAATAAATGCAGTTACTTTAAAATGCAGAAACCCAAGCAGAGAAAGACGAAGCTGAAGTCCCACAGCAGGAAAAGATGGCTCTAAAGACAATAAATCAAGCAATAATGGTAAAAACTATTATTTATTGTTACTATGGAATTACTAATTTCCCACCCAAAGAAGTTCAAACAGAGAAGGTTAACACTGGCTCTTCTCCCAGCAGGACTAGGATGGGTAGAGAAGGGTGTGGAACAGTTGCCTGTCACCACAGCCTCGTTAGAACTTGATGGTAAGTGACCAAGCACATGTTAAAAGGTAAATTGAGGCACATTAAAATTTTGAATTTGATAGCACCCTATCAAAATTGCTTAGGAGGCTCCCCTAGTAGGAGCGAGGGGGAAGAATTTTACGGAGATTTGGAAGCAAACCAAGGAAATTATCTGATTGGCTATAACTTAAATGGTGGCCTTATTTGGGAAAGCCTGGTTGACAGAGTTTGGTCGTTCCAAAGTTTCGCTTTCCCAGATTCAAGTGAGGGGAGACTCTGGCATTGGTTTCAGTCTGCTTAGGTAGGCTACCAAGGCTTTGGGGCCACCCCAGTCTAACAGCCCCTTGTTAAGTTACCTTACCAGGCATATAGTAGTTGTACGTGAAAAATCAGACAAAACAATTATAACAGACCAAAGTATATGCTTTCTAGGCACTATTCACACTTGTACTTGTTTGGGGGATATTTTCTCTGCACAAATAGTATTAATGCATGGGTATGTCTCTATATACATACATATTTTTGTTTTTTTAATAAGTTTGGTTAGATATAACACACGCAAAGGGACTGTTCACATAGCCTCCAGTTTTGCTTTTTACACATAAAAGTATATTGTCACATTTTTTCTTGTCAGTATATACAGCTCTACCTGATTCCTTATATGGCTGTATAGTATTCTTGTACCTAGAAGAAATAACATGTATTTAAATCCTTTAAAAGCAAGGTTGTAATGCACACCTTTGTACATATTTTCTACATGATAAACTTCCATACGTGGCGTTGACGAGGTAGAAGTTATAGGTATTAATGATTTTGTACCAATCCCAATCAACAGTTTGGAGGGGAACTCTTTCTCCTCTCCCTATTTCATGCTGGATGCTGCCCCTTTTTTTTTTTTTAACTTAGCCCTTTCTGATAGATAAAAACACTCTTCTAGTTCTCAGATCTATTTGTTCAGTTCTGAGATTAAAATTTAATGTGTGTGTGTGCATTGATGGATTATCTGTATTTCCGTTCCTGTAAATTTCCTATTTGTAACCAATTCCTGCTTTTTGTTTCTTTTTGATCAGGTAACTGGCTTCACTGTTTTTATGTAGTCATTGCAAGTGAAAATTTCCATATTAGAAAATTAACCCTCTATCAACAATGTGTCAAATACTTTTCCTGCTTGTTATTAAATATTTTTTCTTGAGCAACAAATGTTTCAAAATTTTATGTTGTAAAGTTTATAAATCTTTTCCTTCACAGCATCTGAAATTCCTGCCATGTTCTGAAAGAGCTTCCACACTTAAAAAATCATAAAAACATTTATGCAAGATTCCTTCTGATCCTTTTATAGAACCATTTCATTTGCCTCCCTGTCTGTGATCCATGTGAAATGTATTTCTAGCAACTCTCCTTTCCTCCCTCCATTTGTTGAATTAAAACAAACAAGCAAACAAACAAACAAAAAAAAACTATGTATTTTTTTAACCTAAACTTCTCAATCCTCACACCAACACAAACAGACCTGGGACTTAGAAGTAACAATAAGGAAGTTGTGTATGGTTTCTTTTTCTTTTTTCTACCAAATTCAGACAACATCCTTTTTAAACACAACTTTACAACACAGAGTGTGAGCATCAGTTTTTGAAACTCTCTAGTTCTTGAGGTTTGGGAGTATAAGTTTTTAGTAACTTACTTTTAAACAAAAATTCACTGCAATGATCAGGTCCATAGAGTAGAATTTGACCTGTATTTATAGCATGTAAAGCATATCCCACATTTCTCAGTTTAAAGAACTCATCATTAAGACACACAATTGATTTAATTTTTTTTTTTTTTAGGAATAAGAGAGATGAAAATAAATCAGTGACTATGTAAGATAGGAAAGTGTGTGTTTTTGTATTTACAAAATAGATATTTCACATATCGTCACTAAGCTCAGGGTTAGCAAATTGTCCCTGTGCAGATGTTGTTCTGCAGGAAGTTTCTGGAAATCTGAAGACCACTCAACTGTGAGACAGATCCAGGCACAGTGAGAACCAAGGACCCTTCTGTTTCCTGCTGTGACCTCTCTCGGCGGTGACAGTGGGATCTGGCCCACAGTGCCCGTGTCTTACTGAGCCCACGGGCCATATTGATTCCGCAGCCTGTATCACACATGGGAATCCTCTCTGAGCATGACCCCATTTTCACATTGGTGAGAAAACAGGACAAAGCTACACTTACAGAATGATTCCAAAGGCCTGAATTCCTTTTAATGTCTCTTATTAAAGCAAGATGACCATTAGACAAAAATTAAAATTCCCAAAACAGGAGAATTTCACAAGGCCCTTCACTCTTTGCAAATCTGCCTGCAGGACTGAGACAATGCCACAGGGTTACACAGGATATTTAGCCTGTTTTCAATGAAAAGCTGCTCGTAAAAACATCTCTCTCTTCTAATAATGTTGAGGGCTTTGCGCATTCTTAACATTCTACTTATCCCTTAAACTATTAAAACTTCTCTACAGGCACAAATACCCATTCATTAAAAATTCCATTTATAGATAAATATGTTTTCCTCAGTCAAAATATTTCAGGCCACGGCAAAATTCTGACAAGCTCTACCTTTACTACAAAGTATACTTTAAGAAAAACCAATGATCATAACTTACTGCTCTGGGAAGGTGGGTCTTTTAAAGAGACCCCATGAGAGACTGTGGACTCTGAGCAACAAACTGAGGGTTTTGGAGGGAGAGGGTGGGGGGTTGGGTGAGCCTGGTGGTGGGTATTGAGGAGGGCACGTATTGCATGGAGCACTAGGTGTGGTGCATGAGCAATTAATCTCGTAACACTGAAAAAATAAAATAAACATATTTGGGAAAAAAAATAAAGAGACCACATGGAAAATCACAGATGTCTTATTAATGCGGCCATTGTGAAAGAGGCTTTTTTTCATTTCACTTTGAAAATATTTTTCTTTGTATGATGAATCTTTTTAATAAAAAAATTTCTCATTTTGTTAATAACTTTAGATTATTCTCACTTGATATTGCCTTGGTATTTGAAAGTATCTGAATTCAGAAAATACGTTGGTCAGAATCTGAAAGCTTAATTTAAAAACATATTTATTGAGAATATGTTTTAGAGTTAAAGGTCTGTTTAGAGATAGGCCTTAATTCTAGAAGAAGGATAAACTACTTTTCCTTTTTTCCAGGACAGTGATATTAAATGTTTAACTAAACGCTTCCTTTAAATTTTAAAGTTCACAGTAATGCTATTTGCTAATTTGAGCAATAGGGAAAAGAGGTAAATTCATTAACATCTTCTCACTGTATTTCTAGGAGGCTGGAACTAATTACTGAATATGATCCCCTCGCATGTTAGATTATCTAAGTGTCAATGATTTTATCTGACTTGTTTCTGTTACACTAACTGTCATTAAATCAGCTTATTTTTTTTTATTAACATAGAATGTATTATTTGCCCCAGGGTATATGTCTGTGAATCATCAGCCTTACACAGTTCACGGCACTCACCAGAGCACATACCCTCTCCAATGTTCATAATTTTTGATTTTAAGAATTTTTGCCATATTAAGAAAATGCATTCATTAAACATGGAATTTTAAGTGTTTCCATCATTCATTCATTTGGGGCATACTTACGAGCACCTGCCATGAACTAAACTGAAAACAGTGGGGGTTCCATGAACAGCAAAGCAGATACAGAATTTACCCTTTAGCAAAGGATATAAACAGTGATAAACAGCAACAACCATTTCCAAAGTAATAACCCAAAGAGAGGAACCCTGTTTGAACGGATGGGTATGGGGTCAGGAAATACCCCGGGAGTGGCATTTAAACTGGGATCAGTGAGAAGAAGAGAAGAGATCCATTTGACATGGTTTAGGAAGAACAGAACCTTTGGCAGCAAGATGGACATGGGGAAGGCACTGAGGTGTGAGGGAACTTGGGGAGGGTAAAGGGTGAGATAAATGATGGCCAGACTTTGGTTGAAGCTTGAGGAGAGGAACGGGCTAGAGCCCTGGAGCCCCGGTCAAGATTTAGGATTTCCAAGGAAGTGCTGTAAATTTTAAAATACTGTGCAAAAACCAGGTGTCTATTTACTTAACATACTTCTACTATCATCACGATAGTAGCGGGGTAGACGGACTTCTATTCATGAACGATCTTTGCCTTAATTCCTCACATGACCTGAGGTACCTTATTCCTAATAACCAATGTCACCCTATACTTCAGAGCTGCTTTTAAGATTTGCATCAGAAACACTGTCTTACTAGAAATAACACTGAAAAAATTCTAATGAGACAGTAAAGTGTTTGAGGAATGCATTGGAAGACAGTCACAAGTCCTTTAGTTGATGAATCCACCTGAAATGTGTATTTTCTTCAGTTCCTGCTCCCACGAAACTGGAATGATAATAATCACCTCACAGGATTGTTTTGAGGATTAAGTTATATCATGTAGTAAATAAGAAAAAGTCATTTTGGGGGATGGGATACATATGGTTAGTCTAATTAATCTCTAAACATTATTGTGTATTATGATATTGACTTCTGGGGTGTTTGAAAACATACTATACCAAAAATACTAAACCCAGAAATGCCATGAGCTCTTTACTTAAGCAGGCAATGTGACACACCTCACTGTATTCTACTAAGTGGTGCAAAGGACTTTAACTGCATGTTTGGATAGATTCACAATGATGTTTTTGATTACCTGGCAGGATGCCATGTGTTGAAGACACCAAGATCAGGAATGAACTTTCAGTCTCGTGAAGAAGGCAGAATATGTTCATGAACATTGCCATAACATAACATAACATAACATAACATAACATAACATAACATAACATAACAACATAAGGAGGGCCAACTATTAAGTGAGAAGCTCAGACAATAGTGCAACAGGAGTCAGAGGAGTGAGAGGTAGACCAGAAGGATTCCAGGAAGATGCAATGTGCAGGCACAGGGGGCTTCTGAATGGAGTTGGAGTTCAGCTGAGTGAGAGGAGAATCCCTGGTCATTATGGCCCCAGGAAGGATGAAATGCTGGCATTTTGCTTGGGCAAGAAAAATCTGGCAGGGGAGAGGGTTGGTGGTGGATAGCATGTATCAAGTTGTGAAATCTACCAGATGAATCTGTAATTCCCAAGAAGAACTGATTCGAGATGAATCTGTAATTCCAAGAAGAACTGAGATACAGGTACAATTTAATGGCATTTTAAAATTTAGGGCATATGCCAAGTAAACAAAGATATAATTACTAGTAAAAATACATGTTTATACTCATTATGCACCTCGTGCTAAAGATATTTAATAGGACTTCATGTTATATATTATGATTTATAGATGAAATGAGTGATCCAGAATTTCAATTAGTCACTAACTTTGAATACATTAAAAACTATTCACTATTGGCTTATCGTTAAATGACATTGATTAAATACAATGAGGATTTTTTACATTTAAATTTGCTTTTAATATTCAATTAGAATATTTGATATGTATTGCCAATAACACTGAGTGAGTGGTTTTTCGTTAAAATCTTAGTTGGTGGATATAACATTCAAATTTTCCTGAAAACTCTGTTTTAAAACTGAACAAGACTGATACACGTATTATGAAGCATTTTGGGAAAATCGAGAGTAAAAAAGAAAGTTAAAAGAGTAGAGAGTATTTGAAAAAAGTCAAACAGGAGTCTTCCTGGGAATCTAGCAACTGATCAACTTGGGCCATCAGCTTGGGCTTCTGACATGACACAGACAATCTCACCTCCCCCCACTCATCACGCACAGCATCCTGAGCTGTTGGTTTTACCCTCCTGGTGGATCTCAACTTTCGTGAAATTTGTCTTTTAACAAACATAATATCTTTCTGCAGAGGCCAAGTCTGCCCCCAGGATGAAGCTTTCCAAGGAAGGCAGGCTCAGCTATGGTCAGTTCTGTGCTCAGGGGACCGAAACCAGGACAAAGAGGACATGGGGGGTATTGATGGCCCAATATGAGCTCTTCATAGCTCAGGGATGTTGAAGTAGTTGCTGGGAATAAGGACCAGAAAATACTATGTCCAAGAGCCCAAAAAGGAAAGGAAAGAAAAGAATCTGTGGTCCCTTCCTTCAGGGAAAAGCCTGCATTTTTGGTATTCTATGTTCTCTACAAAACAGAGGTAATGAAAGGGCCACAGTCTCCTTTCCTCCTCTTCCAATCAGAGATAAATGAAGACACGGTTACTCTTTGCCCATTTCATGTCTCTTCAAGGGAAACCCTTCTGTGAATGAGTAGATGAGGGTTTAATGGGCAGAATCAGAAGACACAGGAGACTATGAGGAGTTGCCAGTTACACTTGAACAATGCACAAGGGGTCGAGTAATACATCTTAACTCTTACACAAAACTCTGGACAGTAAGTCCAGAGAAAACTTTTGTGTTACTCCGACTCTTTATAATTTGTTCAACTTAACGGTTTGCCCATGAATGAGTCATGAGGCTTAAATGCCAATACCAGAGAATCCTCCTGTGAGAGCACAGCCAAGCCCGAGGGAAGACCTTGTTCTGTGTCAGCAAAGCACTTACCGTAAGTTGGCATTTACCCTGAATTTGGATTCCCCAGTGCTCTCCCCAATCTAGTGACAGCAGCAAGGAGAGTAAACACTGGGCTCTCCTCTCACCTGGCCCTGTCCAACGTCCTTCCATCATTTGCCTGAATCTTAGCTTCTCTGAATGGATAGATATATGACACAATGAGGGACTTGAGAAAGGGAATTACTAAATATCCACTGACAGAGGCTCCTACCAACTGAACGGAGCCATGCTGACAGAGGGCAGTCAGGGTAGAGTCTCCCAAACTGCCAGAAAATTTATTTGCCAGACAGACCAAAGCCAGGGACATAATGTAGTACAAGGAGCAGAGTCTGGCCTTGTACCTCTCAGATAAAGTGAAGTGGTTTAAAGGCAGAAAAGCAAATTCTGCTTTTTTTGACAGGTCCAGATGGATTGGTCTAGAGGCACTGGGAAGTATACCTCGACAAAGAAGGCAAAGCACATATACAAGAGCTATTTGACTTTATTTTCTTCTTTCTCGTTTCTTCCTCTTTCTCTCCCTTCACTTCTCATTTCCTTCCTTCCTTCCTCCCTCTCTCTTTCTTTTCTTCCTTCCTTCCTTTCTTCCTTTCGTTCTTTCATTCTTTCCTTCTTTCCTTCCTCCCTTCTGGTCTTACATTTGATTTTTAATCCTACTTGGGACAGAGAGAAATTTCGAAACTAAGCCTTCAGTGAAAGGAGTAAAGAAATACCATTCACTAGCAATTCCAACTCAGCAGGACCTACATGAGCTAACTATACTACCGAGGCAGGAAGGGAAAGGAACCATCTTCTATTGAATTCTTTTTATGTGCCAGATGCATTATGTGCTCTTTGTCTTTGTGCTCCCAGTAACATACTGAGTGGTTTGCTTATAATCACATACCAGGTAAAGGCTTACCTAGGATTCACTTGAATCCTAAGTTCATGATCTTTCCATATGCAAGTAGTTTTGCAGACACAGAGTTGGTTGTTTCCTTAAGAATCATTGATTCACTGGATTATGCTGCAAATAAAAGGCTTAAGTGAAGCTTGGTGTCTAAAAGCCAAGGTGCTGCTGGCCAGGATAACTCAGGTGTAAGGATCTGCAGCCAAGAAAATCGCTGTAGCCCCGGATTACCCAGGGAGTTCTCTACCCAGCTTTAAACAGAGGAGTGCAAAAGCAGGAAGCCTGCGGAGTAGACACTAAATAGTGAAACCTCCCATTGTGAGCTCTCTGGTTGTGTTTCTCAAACTCAACTGAGGTACAAAAGGTTGGTAATGACACTGATTATCTGACTTTATACAAGTGACTAGAACACAGGTAGCCATTTAGGAAACAGAAACATGCTCTTCGGGAAAAACGGAACAGAAAACTGAACCCAAAACTGTTGGCTGGCTAACGCATCACTAAGAAAAGCTGAGGGCCTATCCTAGTAGATTTGAACTCTGGAATACTTTTAGTGCACTTGCTTATTCTTAAAAACCATGCTCTCCATGGCTATAATAATATGATTACACTAAAGTATATGACCAAAAGGGGCGCCTGAGTAACTCAGTTGTTTAAGTGTCCGACTCTTGGTTTCGGCTCAGGTCAGGATCTCAGGGTGGTGGGATCAATCCCTGCATCGGGCTCCACACTCAGCTGGGAGTCTGCCTTAAGATTCTCTCCCTCTGTCCCTCCTCTCATTCTCTCTCTTGCTTTCTCTCTCAAATAAATACATCTTTAAAAAAATTTTTTTGATCAACAAAAAGAAAAAAATATAGTCATAATCCTACTGTTGTAGAAGCAGTGGAACCTCTGCTGTTGTTGTAGAAGCATGTAGAACATCTCTACATGGTGTTCACAAGCGTTCTTTGCTTTTACTGTGAATCTGAATCAAAATATGTGTTTACATCATCGCCAAAGATGGATCTGCCATGAAGCTAAGGAAGCTTAAACTTCTTTACTTCATGAGATTCGTTAAGGAGCAGAGATTGGCCCTCTTTGTTTTGTATCCATAATCGTTATATTCTTTTCCTTAGCAAGACCCCCTACCAAATTGTATAATATTCAGACCCCACAAAATCTGCATTTCTCCCTATGACAAAAAAAAAAATAGTATGATTCATGCTTCTTAAATTACTAATTGAGTTTATGTATGTTCATCTTCTATCTATCATATTTCAACTGTTAATTTTCCAACCTACCCAGGACCTGGAGGCATTGACTTGCAATTGCACTAAAAAATAGTATTTCAGCAAAGCCCCCCTTACAGTATGCTTTTCACAGTATTAACTAGATGTTGGTGAATGTACTTTGTCTTTTCCTCCTGTTTTTTAAAGTTATAATGATGGCATACACATATTACTGTTTCGCTTTTTGCTTTTTTTCAGTTATTATCATATAATACATGTGTCTTTATAGTCATCACTTATTGGCTTCCGAATAACCCTCAGAGTGAATACTCCATTGAATAAGTACATTATAACCTGGTGATTAATTCTTGTACTATTAGAAATTTAAGATTGGAACACTGGTTGTGTTTCAAATATAGCTGAAAAAATAATTGGACAGGATGTCAGGCTGTAAGATTAGGTCCTAGCACAGTATAGGATCAGATTTTAATGATAAATTGATTTTGGGATAAAGTCTAAGATAACTCTAAGGTTCTTTGGCTCAAATCCACAATAGATATTCAGGACATTTTATTTATGCCAGAATTTACTCATTACACTCTGAGCCCCATGAAGACAGGGTCAGGGATGCCTCATTCGTCATCCTATACTCAGGGGCTCGCTTGGTGCTTGGCACATATTAAGATCAATAAATATATTATGAATGAATTAATGAAGGAAAATCACAGTCTTTAGAAGCTAATCCAAAGTCAATTCAAACAAAAGCTGAAGACACTGAAATTTGGAAAAAAACAAATTTATTTCAAAGGAAGAATATTTACTTTGTAAACTGAATACCCGTCAAAATTCCCTCCAAATGTTTATGTGATTCATAACTGAATGGCTAAAGTTGTCTTGCTGGAAGCTGGAATATCTTATGGGGATCCTGCGATTTCTTTCTATACATCACATTTCTCCCACCAGGCAGATGCTGACTGTAGATGATATTTAATTAATAAAGGTGCCAACATATTAACTCTATGTTTTAAAACTTTGCTCTTTCAAGCAATTAATGTTCTGTAGTAACCTAATCTCCATACTGATCTTCTCAATGAGTGTTAATTTCTTTAACTAAATGGCATTATTACAAGCTAAATGAATTAAGAATGGCTAGACATCCATTCACAAATGGAGCCAATCTCTTTCTTAATGGTTCCATCTTTCCGTCCAGTTTTATAAAGCAAAACTTAAAAGACAGGTATCTTCTGTTTTATATGTAGACTAGGATTCTCCTGGATTCCAGCTTTTCTTATCTCCCCAATTAGTTCTTGAAATAAAGCAAAAAATGAAACAACAAACATCTAAAGCCCCGGGGCGTTAGATCCTTTAGCTAATGTTTTGTATCACTACACTTTTCTGTAAAGGGAGTTTTGTTGCATGAGAATTTAGGTTTACTTTATAGATCATGAAGTAAAATAGCAGAGAGCAGAAAGGAAGTGTCCATTTGTAAATCTGATCAATGTTTACTGACCCTGGGCACCATGCCCACCTTGGGCTGGGCACCATGCTGGAGGTTGCAAAGACTGGGAAAGACAATGCCCCAATTTTGGCTCATGGTCTGATGGGCTGAATGAAATGTAGCCTGGAGCTCAGTGCTCAGAATTCTAGTTTCTGTTCTAGGTCTGTCTAGCAGCTGGTCCCTGCTGACACCTGACCACTGGACTGATATCCTCATTGACCCAGGGGGAGCACAATGAACCATAAGACAAAGCCTAGGCCTTGGGGTCAGAGCTCCAGCTCTGAACCTAGGTTCACACTGTATGAGGTATGTTACCTGGGACAGGATCCAAACATCTGAACCTCTATCTCCTCATCTAAGAATGGAGATGACAGACGACCTGACACTCAGGGTGTACTGATGACAGGAAATGATGGTAAGCACTAGCACAGAGCCAGATATGCAAAAGAAATTCACAAGACTGTCAATTGTTATCATTTAAAAACATCTTAATAGACATCAAATTTGTGCATGGACTTTCAAAATTGAATACTAAACATTTTTTTTCTAAAATGTGAATATGATTTGGAAAGAGATAGGTACTTTAGTTAAGCTCAGTTTCTCTTGTTAAGCATTACAAAACTCATTTATAAAATTGATTTTTCTAATAAGGAATGAAGTCACTTATATTCTACTATGGAAAGTATATTTAACAAAAAAATTATTGCTCGGTTGTTGTTATCCTGTTCCTATTCGGTCTTTAGTCATATTTTTAGAAAATTAAAAGATTGTTTTTGTTGGGGCACCTGAGTAGCTCAGTGGGTTAAAGCCTCTGCCTTCTGCTCAGGTCACGATCTCAGGGTCCTGGGATCGAGCCCCCCATCGGGCTCTCTGCCCAGCGGGGAGCCTGTTTCCCCCTCCCTCTCTGCCTGCCTCTCTGCCTACTTGTGATCTCTCTCTCTCCATCAAAAAAAAAAAAAAATTGTTTTTGTCAAAAAAACCACAAAACTTTCCCCATAATGCATCAAAAAAAGTCTCGTCATATAGATACTAGTTTCTAAAAGATAGGTGTTTTTCTCCAGTTAGTGTTAATGGGGGAGGTTTCCTTGTCTTTCTATAGGAAGAGGATGGCAAAGAAACATAATGGAAAGAATCCACAGAAATGCTTGGGTTTAAGTCTTCAGATTTTCTTTTCTCAAATGGAATACTTGAAGGTCAAACAGAATCTAACCCTTTCTGAGTGTGAAGACACAGAACTCCACAGTCTCTCAGTTTACAATAAAGTTCTAATTTCCCAAGGTTTTTCTCCAAGCAGGTAGACAAGAAAACAGCAGGGAGATTCAGCTCTGGATATAACTGTTAATCTTCTCCTCCCAAGAATGTGATGAAGACAGACAAGTGGACTTATTCTCCTTGCAGGAGAAAGGGGAACTGTGAGCAGCTCCCGGGCTGCTGTGCCTGTCAGCTAGCTCCTATGGTTTCCGGACTGGGCTCGACGTGCGGTGCCATGATACCTCATTTCCCAGACCTGATGCAGGAGTTAGCTTCTCAGGTCACACTCACCAGAACCTGGGCTACTGTAATCTTGACTCAACGAGGCAAAGTACCATGTAAAGGATAAACTGCCTCCTGCTTTACAAGCCACGAACTCTCATTCTGGCCTCAGACACAGCCCACATACAGCACAGGCCTATGTCTTCCTGCGTCTTCCTGCGTGTTATTCTGTGTCACGCTCCCCCTCCCCAAAAGTCCGTTAGAACTCAGAGCTCACTTCGCTGTGATTGGAAGACCAGGGCCCTTCCAGGGGGCATTCCAACTTGTGACATGCTTGTTGGCAAGACTCCAAGTCTCCCTGTCACCCACTGACCATCAGCAACTGGACGGGTTCTTTCCTGCACTAGATCAGTCTTGTAGGGAACACAAATCAGAACAAATTTCAAGCAGCTGTCAGTTAACTTTAGAAAAAAGGTATTATAGGAAAGATAATTGCTGATAAATACCACTCTTTGTTATAACTATTCACCAGCATTATTGTTCACCATCATCGTTAGGGAGATAGTCCCTTACATTATCCCTCAACACCAAAATACCAAAGGAGGCGCCATATAACATATTTCAGTGTCTAGAACCATCTATAAAGGAATATTGTAATGATTTTTATACACAGAAACCTTCCTTCTACAAGAGAATGCCCACTTTGCAGAATGCTTTAAATTTTAAACTATATGCATTATCCCATTTGATTCTATAGCAATTTGCATGTTAGATGAAAAAGTGAGGTCTAAAATACTTTTGTGACCAGGTCAAGAAATAGCACGTGCAATCTGTCATGTGACTGCCAGTCTGTGAGCCCCAAAGCCCAGACCATGGGGCATCTTGTTTGAGAAAGACTGATTTGTGAATGGCATCTGTGAATGATACACCCAAACCGTCATTTCCATACCTAATCTTCCCTTACGCACTACACTGGGGGATGGAGTTACCAAGGTCACTGATCTCTAAGAACATTTGAGATGATTATTCCCCCAAGGGCAATCTTTTGTTCGGGAGTCAGAGCCCTTATGCAATATTCCCACATTCAAGTGGCCACCCCATGGCCAAAGAGAACTGAGTAGGGGTGAAGGAAGTTCATGGCACTTGAACCTGCAGGGCTTCCTTGCTCCTCCCTCCTCCCAGGCCCGCAGTGTCCTGGAGCCTCAGGAGAGAGTCAGTGTCCCAAGAGAGCTGGTGCTGAGGACAGTACCGTGAGGACTGCCTCATGTATGTTACATATATCCCTATAAAAATAAACTTGTACCGACTAATACAGGAACGCCAAGTATCAGCATTACCGCTAAGTGTTATCATGTACCAAAGAGTTTATTTTAACCCTGACAACTGTTTACAGATGTCATAAGGTAGTTTTTCCTCTGCAGATACTGGTGGGTTATTCCCATCCCAGCAAATGAGTTTGCACCACAATTTCTGTGTCCTGCAATGCAGGGCTCACAAGAACGCTCAGGTCCGGAGGCCACAAACCACTGAGGCTGCCCTACCTGCGCGTGCGGTAGAACGGGCATCTCTTCAGCAGGACCTTGGCCACGTGCTCCTGCAGGCCCACGAACAGGACGCTCTGGCTGTGGAGGATCTGCAGGGTCCGGATGGGCTCCCCTCGTCGCGTGGGGAAGAGCTCGATCTCTTCCAGCAAACAGCTGCCGGCAGCCGGGCTCAGGGGCGCCCGCACTTTTTTAATGGTGCCGTAATCTGGGAGGGCAACAGGGAAGGAAGAAAAGCGAAACAAGGTGAGCGGGTCTTGCCAGCCACTCCTCCCCTAAGCAGCCATGCTTCTCCAGCCTGGCTGCACACAGGATCATCTGAGGGGCTTTTAAAAATGCCGACACCTGGGGAGGGCTGGATGGCTCAGTGGGTTAAAGCCTCTGCCTTCGGCTCAGGTCATGATCTCAGGGTCCTGGGATCGAGCCCCACATTGGGCTCTCTGCTCAGCGGGGAGCCTGCTTCCCCCTCTCTGCCTACTTGTGATCTCTCTCTCTCTCTGTCAAATAAATAAATAAACAAGCTTTAAAAAAAAAAAAGGCCGACACCTGGATCCCACCCCAGGCCCGTTTAGCGCTCAGTGCTAAAGGTGAGGCAGGTGCTGGCAGCTGGTCCAGGGCTAGCACACGGCCAGTGACGAGACCCTCTCAGCCACCGTGTGTCTCACCCAGCTCCAAGTCCAAGCACCCGGAGCTCAGGAAAGCTGCCTGAGGCTCAAAGCAGCCGGCCTGGCTTCATCTCATTAGAGGTGTCATCAGGAGACTACCCTGGATTCCTGGATTCCTAGAAGGTGCTGACCTCGCCACCCGACTGACAGATACCACGTGATGGGCAATCACAGGTGAGCGGGACAGCAAAGGACGCGCCTTCTCCTTCCTGCCTCTCAAGTTCATCCTTTGCTGTCTTTCTTCCTCCTCTGTCTAGAACGCTTCCTTCCTCTTTCGAATGCGTGTTCTTTGGGATGCCCTTCTCTGTCCCAATGTCCCGAATTCTTCTCTCCCATACAAGGGAACATCTGTTCCCAGCCTGGTCTCCTCCCTGCCCCAGGTTTTCTGCTCACCGCGTGTTCATGCTCACCTACTTATAAAAGCATGGCTCTAAGTATAGCCTCTGAACCAGGCATCTGTGCGGGCTGGCTGTGAAGAGCACGGAGAAGAGTCCTCTCGGCCAGGGAGAGACACAGCATGGCCAACGTGTGTCAGGGACACACGTGTTAGGGACACAGGCCTGAAACACATGCTAATGTCCCCGGTGCACTAGGGCGAGGCCCTTGCTGTCAGCCTACAAACCCACCGGGAGCACCTCCTGAAGCCATCATCGAGCTCCCCTAATCAAGCCATCAGAATCCTGAGTTTCAAACCATTACAATTCTCCTCCCATACATACAGAGAATGAGGACGAGGAGTTATTCCAAAACCAGAATTAAATCAAGGACCTCTGGCTTTGAGGCTTCCTATCAATCCATACATCTCTCGAAGATTTTGGACAGGAACATGTTTCCATTTTCCACTCCTAATGGAAGTCCTCAGAGACTTAAGATGTTTCAAGAGAAAAACACATGTGCAGACGTATATTATCCTAAATTTATTTTTAAATGTATACCTGAAGCACATCTTCAGTGAATACTTATTGATTATGAATTGATTTCATAATAATGTGTGCGGTATTAGTAAACCATTGCCTAATTTTCTCTTGAGCTGCCTGGGGAAATGTGTTACTTCTATGAAAGTTCAAGCATAAACAGAATGATGCTATATGCTGGGAAGATGAAAAATGTAGGGCCTGTCTTTGAGGAAAGAGTGTGTGTGTGTGTGTGTGTGTGTGAGAGAGAGAGAGAGAGAGAGACAGAGAGAGAGAGAGAGAGAGAGAGCCTATACAGCAAACATTCTAACAAATTAACATCTCCCAGATTCAAGTGTGTGAGAAAATGTGTATGTCTTCACTACAAAAGTCAACCCAATATGGACTTGGTGACCCCAGTTCCCAGCTGGTGGGAAATTCAACTTCAGTGATTCGGGGGTCTCCCCACCCTGCAGAGAGCCAAGCATCCACAAACAGGCACAGCCCCAAGACAAGACAGGGACAAGATGGGGGCTTCAGGGAAGGTGACTTCAGGGCAGATGTCTCAACCGCAATACCCCAAGAGGCGGTCCCCACCCCCAGCAGATGAAGTGCCTGCCTTCCTGCAGAGCAACGTCACGCACAGAGCCCCCGGCCACCCTTTGGGACACCATGAGACCAGAAGACACCGTCAGAGCCAGAGGACAGTATGGGGAGCCAGGGACTGTCACCACCCAGTGGGCAGTGAGGCTCGTATGAGGGCCTAAGCGACAGACCCCTGCACATTTTAGAGCAATGCAGGGATGGGCTGGGGGCGGGGCAGGGGCAGAGCAGATGGGAGTCCAGCAGGAAAATAGTCATCTTTGGACCACTGTCACACTACAGTCATGGGAGTACGTGTTTCAGAACAACATGCTCTTCCACAGTTGAATAAAGACCTTGATGTTTATTATGTGCATTGCCGATGGACTGCTAGTCTGAGAAACCCGTCCAAATGTAATAGTTCCACAGTCAACAGGCTTATGAGCACGTCAAATTGTAAACAAACTGGGCAAAGCAAATCTTAAGAGATGTTTAAGGACTTGATTTAAAAGAATAGCCATCACTGGTCGAAATATTTTTTTTTTTTTTTTAAGGTTTTATTTATTTATTTGACAGAGGGAGAGAGCAGAAGCAGGGGGAGTGGCAGGCAGAGGAAGAGGGAGAAATAGGCTCCCTGGTGAGCAAGGAGCCTGACATGGGGCTCGATCTCAGGACCCTGGGATCATGACCTGAGCTGAAGGCAGACACTTAACCCACTGAAGCACCCAGGCGCCCCTGGTCAAAACATTTCAGTGCCTTCTTCTGCACGCCTTGTATTGCTTTCCAACAGATGGGATCGAACACAGCTGCGGGGCTGAGTATTTCAGACAACAGAACTTAGCGTGGATTCTTGTGCTTGTCCACCATCTGTGCCTCTGCTGGGACTCTTTCACTCTCTCCAGTGTCTGGTCATTCCAGGAGCTTCTCGAAGCTCCCTGCCTTTGACACCAGGACCAGCTCACGCGGACCTGTGACCTTGCAGGAGCCTCTGAGTAAAGCTCTTCCTTTCCCAGCCCCTTCCTCATTCTCATTCTGAGCTCACACCTGCTGCCTTGGTGTAGGACACCTTCCTCACCTGGATGCTTCCAGAAGACTCGCTCTACTCCCCTGTGTCTGAAGTGAGTGTCAGGACCCACACATGACCATGCCATAGACCTTCTACATGAGATGCCACTGTGGTCCCAAGTCACCCGAGGGCTTCCTCCCTTCTGCATCTCTCCACAAGCCGGTCACAGGAACACCTGCTGCTCCCAGGGCCCAGGAGGGTCCCAGCCTGGTACATTCAGGCTCTCTGCCCGAAGGGGCCACTCGGACACCTTCTTCTGACTGCTGTCCTTGAGTCCTTGCTCTGATAGCCATGGGGGACTTCTCTGTGCCCGTCCGCACACCTGCAGGCAGACGCTTCCTCCCAGGGTGTCTGTGATGCCCAGGTCAGGGCGTTCTTTCACTGTGTCTTTCACTCCCACTCTCTGCCCTCTCTTAGGGGCACAATTACCTCTTATTCTTTCCATCTCCAGGGCCATTTACTTTTCTTTTCATTAAAAAAAACTTTTTTTTTAAGATTTTATTTATCTGAGAGAGCGAGCATGTGAGCATAAGCAGGGGGTGGAGGGGCAGAGGGAGAGGGAGAAACAAGCTCCCTGCTGAGCAGGGAGCCCAACATGGGGCTCAATCCCAGGACCCCGAGATCATGACCTGAGCCACAGGCAGATGCTTAACCAACTGGGCCACCCAGGCTTCTTTTCATTTTTAAATGAGTGACTGAGTATCATAGTTGTAGTCCAAAATTTTTTTTTATTGAGGCATGGAACACTATGTAAGTTTAACCCCCGCCCCATGCTGATCTGATACATTTATCTACTGCCCAATGATTACCCTTGTAGCATAGCATCAGCTGACATTTTTACCTGTGGCATCATTTTGCTACAAACAGATACATTTTGAACCACAAAGTACCCCTGGAATTCCAAGGAATCTATTTCTCCTTGGAATACATTAAAATAAAGAAAAGAAAGCCTGGGTAATCCTGCATTTCAGAAAAGAGAAGGAATTGAAGGAGCAACATTCCAGAATGCCACGATGCTAACCTGACCCCGCTATTTTAAGCAGTTTAACCAGGGACTCTAGAATCGCCACTGGCTGCCACTGGCCTGGTAGGTGGCCAATTGACCTTTTATGCTCCTTCAAGTTCCAGTGGAATATTCTCTCCTCGTTCCTGGACATATGGTGGAAACATTTGCTCTGGAACAAGGATCTGGCAAAGGCATTTGTCTCCTTCTGTGGCAGAAAGGCAGAGGCTGGCCCATAAAAGGGATGAGTGGGCAAACATCAATTTTGTTCAAAAAACAGTGGCACCCTGGTTGGTCCCAGAGAGCGCTTAATTTTTTGTGGTTGTTTCCACTTTATGACACTTATCAGAGTTTAATTACTCATTTACTTGTTTTGTGGCTTCTGTGCTCGACCAGAAGCACCATGGGGGGCAGACACTACGTCAGTCCTGTGGTCTGAGGCAGGCAGAGGGGCCAGTGCTGCGGCCTTTGGAGAGTAATAAACACATGCTGGGCGAGAGACTCACCGACAAGGAGGACAAAAGGGGGGCAAGGAGGGATGGGAACAGGAACATCATTTTCATTTGTGCATTTGCTAGAAAAAGTCCCGGTTAATGTTTTTCCCATTGTGGTCTTCAGCGAGAGTTATGTGACCAGCCAGTGTGAAGGGAAAACAAGAAACATTATTTCCCCAGGATGCAAAGATGTCAGCGAAAAGCATCATAAGCTAAACAGGAATGGAGAAAATAATTTTAATTGGTTTCATCTGATAAAATATTAACTCCGAAAATTTGCCATTAAAAATAAAACCATATCTATCTCCCATACACTAAAAATTCAATACTCTGCTCAAAGTGACTTACAGGGGGGGTAAAAAAACAACAACAACAACATATGCCAGTATCAAAAGTTCAGAAATAACAGAAATAAAAGCAATGACTTATCGAAGTAACAATTAGTAAATGTTTACTGTGCACACCCCAAAAGGGCAGTGTGCAACCAAGAGCACTTGGACCGTTATGTGGAAGGCGGCTCAGGGTATATTGTTATGCAAAGCCAGTGACTTTAGTCTTCATGGTGATTGGTTATAGTATTAGAATTTTCTTAAATAATAGGCAATTGGTTAGGGGTACCTCCTATCAACCCTGGGACACAGCTCAAGTTTCTTATGATTTTCAGAGGCATAAGCAAAACACGACCCAGGTCAAGTTAGCCTTGCTAACAGATTACATTTTGTTCGTAGGACTAACCTGGCTTTGTCTGCTCAGGGACTTTTCAAGATTAGTTTCCATTTGGTTTTGTTTTTTTTTTGTTTTGTTTTGTTTTTAACATAAGAACTACTTATAACTTTCTCAACCGTTCTTTAAAATTCTGATGATTAGCGAGAAAAGAAGAACTTGGCACTTTCTGTCAACCGTGGCCCAGGTCCCGGAGGAGCGAACACGGACACACAGGGCTGGCGCGGCTTTGGCGCAAACTCTCGTAACAGTTGCTTTTCCTTCAAAGTGTCAACTACTAAGTCTGTCGAGGACACAAATTTGAGAGTCAGGTTATCTCTCCAATTGAAAACCAGGTGCCCTGTGGGAGAGAAAAGGCTAGTGCAAGATTCTTAAGACTGATCAAAGCCGATAGTATGGTTGTTCTTTGAAAGACATGAATACTTGTGATCATGTGGAAATTTCATCCTCTATTGTACCGAGTAATTTACACTGGCCTCATTTCAGCAGGACGAGCAGTATGTCTATATCCAAGGGGGTCACCAGATTAAATAAAGGCTGCCCACTTAAATTTAAATTTTAGATAAATCATGAATAATTATTTTTGTAGTTGTATGTCCTAGTCAGTAGTATTCATATTTATCTAAAATTGAAACTTAACTGGACATCTTGTGTTTTACTTGTTAAATCTGGCAACCTCATAACACCCACATTTCATCTGATCATCTCAGCAAGCTAGTTAAGATGTAGCAAATACAGTTCACCCTTTTTTTTTTTTTAAAGATTTTATTTATTTATTTGACAGAGAGAGAGATCACAAGTAGGCAGAGAGGCAGACAGGGGGGGGGGGGAAGCAGGCTCCCTGCTGAGCAGAGAGCCCGATGCGGGGCTCGATCCCAGGACCCTGAGATCATGACCTGAGCCGAAGGCAGATGCTTAACCGACTGAGCCACCCAGGCTCCTCCCTTATGATTTTCTTAATAACATTTTCTTTGCTCTGGTCTACTTTATTATAAGACTACAATAGATCTTACATCTAATATGGAATATGTGTTAATGACTATGTCATTGGTCAACGGTAGGCTCTAAGTAGTTAAGTTTATGGGAAATCAAAAGTCATATGCAAGTTTTCAAATGCACAGGGTGTGGGCACCGTTAGCGCCCTGTTATCTAAGGGGCAAGTGTACATGCATGATTATTCTTACTATACAGATGAGAAAACTGAGTTTCAGAGAGTAGAAGAGCTGATAAATCTTTCTGACAAGCTGTACTTTCTTGTAAGGGATCCAGACATGAAATAAGTATTCACTTCAGTGCTAACGAATGGGGATCAAAGATTGTAACAAGGAATTCCAAAGAAAATGTAATTCAAAAGCGATTGCTGAGAAAGCAGTGTCATGCGTAGGAAGAGGTAAGCTTTAAGGAAATTGTGGCATTCTCTTTTTATTCCAGGAACTCAGCTACAAGTCATAAAATTTAACCAGCTGGGAGGTAACAAGAAGGGAATCAACATTCTGATCCAATGGAAGCTGCCATTGGATGCCCATGGGAAGGACAGGCACAGAGGCACCTGCTTTGGAAGGCACGCATTCCCCTGGTCATCGGGACCACACTAACCTCTCCTATGGACCTCACAGATGCAGGCACAGTGGGGCAAACACAATGACTGATGTCCCTGTGCCTGTGTGCCATCTGTCTAGTGAGGCATGCAGAGCCAAATTCAAATACGTGTCTGCAGAAAAACAGAAGCTCCACAGACACTCAGAAGGTGGTATTTCTGGGAATCAGAGAGACAACTACCCTAAGAAACAAGGACCATGCAAGGTACATCATCAAACTGGACCTCACACAAGTACAAGGCTTCACTAACATGCTTGCCAGTGGTAAGAGAACTTTCCAGGGCCTACGTCATCAAAATGCACCTCCAAACAGTTCTGCAGATTGATTTTTGTGGGTGACTGATGAAGTCACCAAAGACCCGAAGTGACTCAGATGGCAGGTAGAAAACACCAACGTAAAACTGGATGATTGTAATCACAGAAATACTCATTCCAACCTCAATACTCTGAGTCTTAAGAAAACGACCAAAGGAAAAAGGAAAGGTTGTAAAGAAAATGGTTTAAAAGTTGGGACATCACCACATGAAGGAGTCATCAATTCAATTTTGAAATGAATGAGGAACAGCTAGGGGAAAATATTTATGTAACTTATCAAAAGACTGGAGTGTCACTTGAAAAGTACATAAGGAAATTCCCCCAGAGAATGACAGAGTCAAGAAATAATCCATGAAACCCTGAATCTTGCCCCCTCCCCCAACCTCTACCCTACAGGAAAATGTCCTGCAGCAGATGAGCTACTGAGCACTCCACGGGAAGAATACATGAAATGAGAACAAAAATGAACAAAAATAAATGTGTTTTTTAGCAGAAAATAAGCAAGTCTTTTGGCTTCAATGAAAAAAAAATATCCTTAGAACACAGTGTGGCGGTAAAGAGAGCTTCTAGGACAAATTTCTATCACGTTTCCTGGGACCAGGATGACTTGCTCATGACCCCTGGGGAAGCAGCAACAATGATTAAAATCCAGAAGACCTTCGAGAGCACTTATGCCTGCAGGTGAGAGCTCAGTCTGTCTGGACTGGCACCATCCAAAGGAAATAGATTACAACCCATGTAATTTTAAATTTTTCTAGTATCTACATTTTATTTTTTTTTCCATTTTTAATTTTTTTTTATTTTTTTCCCCAATCTAGTATCTACATTTTAAAAGGAAAAACAAATAGGGAAATGGGTGAATTAATTTTTATTATCTATTTTTATTTCACCCAATGTATCCAAAATATTATAAGATGTAAAATTATCAATGTAATTAATATAATAGGGAGATATTTTGCTCTTTTTATACTAAGTCTTGAAAATCGTTTCTTTTCAGACTAGCCACATTTGAGGTGTCCAACAGCGCCCCCCCCCCAAGGCTACAGCTATAGTATTGGACAGACTGGAGATGCACAGAGCTGTCCTTGGTGCTGCCCTAGACAGCCAGGTGGACACCTGTTCCCCAAAACAGGCAGTAAGTTCATGAGGTTTCACTTCACCCACAGAATGACAAGCTTCATTGGATGGCATTACACATTTTGAAACTTGCCATACGATTTCCCTTAAATAAAGGGCTCCCCTCCACACCAGCATACTAGTCTAATTGCTTCCTACTGCAGGTAAGATAACACAGGTCTCTAAAGGTTCACAGCTCATGATTAGCCAGGGATTAAAGCCCTGGGACGAAACCTGGCCCCACACTGTTCATCTCCCCACTTGGCCTCACCCACTGACAGTCTGCCACCAGCAAGTGACAGATGTCTTGTGAGAGAGAATTCAATCATTGTCAAATCATTTCAGAAACTTATGGATTGCCCCAAAGCGATCATAACCATGAGAGAAGGTTCTTTCCTGTTCTCTGTCTTCTCTGTAGAGTTTTCCTTTTAACAAGAGCTCAAGCTAGTCCCTACTCTTGGGTGGAGTGTAGTTTCTGAGAAAAGTATCACCCTTCTGAGAAAACGAATGAGCCTGAGGACCTACCAAACAAAAATGGTGTGGGTGACATAATTGATATTTTACCACCCATAGTGTGAACAATCAACATGTTACAGCCAACACAAAGAAGAAAAAAAAAGTAACCAAAATTAAGCTAACAAGGAAAGAGAAGTACAGGTGTGTAGCTTGATGTATAAATAGGAAAATACAGACCACCTTCACTTTCCTAATTCAGTTCATTTTCTGAAACCAACAAGACAAATCCATGGGGAAAATATGAGAGACCCCATTGGAAAGGCCACCTGTAATTGCAAATGGTCTGTCATCATTACTTTTTTTTTTTAAGATTTTATTTATGTGAGAGAGAAAGAGAGAGGGAGTGAGAGAGCATGAGAAGGGAGAGGGTCAGAGGGAGAAGCAGACGCCCTGCCGAGCAGGGAGACTGAGGCAGGACTCCATCCCAGGACTCCAGGATCATGACCTGAGCTGAAGGCATTCACCTAACCAATTGAGCCACCCACGCACTCATATCATGTTTTCTGAATTAAAATTCCAAACGGTCATGGGACATTAGAGAAAGAAGGGGACATACAACATTATTTTGAATTTTTCAGGCAAGGAAAGCAAAGCCCAGAAAGGTTAAGTGAGTGCCAAAGTTCATGCTCTTGGGCCAGAATGTAGATCCTCATCTTACCAATCAAGTGCTGGTTATTTCTGTTTTAAAAGTATGGAAAGGGTAACGTGCAATCCCCGGAAGAGTGCATCAACATCCATACTGCTCACAAGTTCCTGAGAGATCAGGGGCACTGATCACGGGTGTATGAAGCGACAGCTGTTAATTGAGACAAAGATGAAGCTATGACTTATGGACACGTGCTTACCCTAGAATTAACTAGAAAGATAACTAATGTATAAGTGGTGTCGGGCCCAGAATTGATCGGCTTCTCCATCAGGCTTGAGGCTCTCACTTCCAAGAGCTCAGGAAGCAAACAAGAGAATAATCTGATGAAAAAAATGCCTTCTATTTCAGTGTTATCTTTAAAACAAGAGGACTTGGGGCGCCTGGGTGGCTCAGTCACTGGGCATCTGCCTTCAGCTCAGGTCATGATCCCAGGGTCCTGGGATCAACCCCGTGTTGGGCTCACTGCTTGGTGGGAAGCCTGCTTCTCCTTCCTCCACTCTCCCTGCTTGTGTTCACACTCTTGCTCTCTCTCTCTCTCTCTGTTGAATAAATAAATAAAATCTTAAAAAAAAATTTAAGACAAGAGGACTTAAGATGACAAAAGATATTTATTTTTCTAATTAATTAATTTTTTGGTAGGATCCAAGCCCAACATGGAGCCTAACACAGGGCCTGAACTCACAACCCTGAGGTCAAGACCTGAGCTGAGAAGTTGAGATCAAGAGTTGGATGCTTAACTGACTGAGCCACCCATGTACCCCACCCATGTACCCCACTCATGTACCCCAAAAGCCACCCTTTTTTTAAACAAAAAAGCTTACAAGCAAAAATAAGACCCTTAAACCACTATTTGCTGTATGTAATGTTAGCTCTACATAATGTAAGCTCTACTGTTCATCATTCAGCTATTACTGGTTGAAAATTAGCCATATTTTTAACTTTGGGGATGGATAGTTGATATTTTTCTAATTTTCAGTTTTCACTTTGCTTACTAATATGGACTGAGTCATTTTAAGGAGATTCAATTCTGCATCTTGATAGAGATGGCCAAGTACAGCAATCTCTCATCCGTTATGAAAATAAGCCTTCTAATAAGATAGGGAGTACTATGGGCTAACACGTGTCCCCTCAAAATTCATGTTGAAGTCCTAATTCCTAGTACCTCAGAATGTAACTGTATTTGGAGATACGGTCCTTAAGTAACTGACACAAAATAAAGTCATATGGGTGGTCCCTTATCCATGATTGGCATCCTTACAAGAAGAGAAAATTAGGACACAGACAGGTGCACCTCCATGTGGGGAAACATCAGGATGATGGCCATCAGCATACCAAAGGGAGGGGCCCCAGAACAAAAAACAACTTCGCCATTACCTTGACCTTTGACTTCAAACTCCAGAAATAAGTGGGAAACAAGTTTCTGTTGTTTAACCCTGCCAATCTGTGGAACTTTTGATCTTCGTCATGTGGGTACAGGACTCCATGTCAAGAATAGGAAATACATTGGGGAGCCTGGGTGGCTCAGTGGGTTAAAGCCTCTGCCTTCTGCTCAGGTCATGATCTCAGGGTCTGGGACCGGCCCCACATCGGAATCTCTGCTCAGCAGGGATCCTGCCTCCCCCTCTCTCTGCCTACCTCTCTGGCTACTTGTGATCTCTCTCTTTCTGTCAAATAAACAAATAAAATCTTAAAAAAAAAAAAAAAAGACTAGGAAATACAAAAAAACAGATTTTGTCAGCCAGATAATTTGCTTAAAGCAATTTCAAAATGAGTCCATGAATTACTGTCCCGTGTTTAAGATATCATGACTCAAATTCAAATGCAAAGACTCTATAAATTATATATTTGACTCCATTTTTTTTACTTTGTATGATCACAGTGTAAGATTCATATTAATAACAGCCTAGTATTTTCAAATACTGTCATTTATTTCACTTAATCCCCTATATATATGATCCTGAGCTAGTAAAGCAGCTGGAGATGATACACGACATTGTGTATTTCCATTTCACAATGTAACATTGTGAAAAATGGATGCATTTTGATAAGCATTATAAAATAATTCATACAGATGGGCTGTTGCTCACGACCTTTATGCTAATGGTTATGCTGCTCTTCGGGGGAACATCAGAGAAAACTGAATGAGCACTCAAGAATGAACTTTCAGGTATTTGAGGAAAAGGTCACTGATGAGAATGAATTTCTTTTTGGAGGAATTCTGGAATTTCAGTCTCACCGAAATTTCAGAAGTTTATAAAAACAAACCTCTCTCTTTTTTTGGAAAGAAGGCAGGAAGGAAGAAGGGAAGGGGAGAGGGAAGGAAAAAAGAAACACGGTCAGCTCAATATAACAGTTACTGCTGTGATTAAAAATGATACTTTTTGAATTTTAAAATTGTATAAGGTCAGACAGCCTTCTGCAATTCACTAAAGCCTGGACAATGAAACAATTAAGCTTAAACAATACTTAACGTAAAATTCCTTATGCTTTATGTGTGAAGTGGCTTTAATTTGATGAACTCGAGAACCCTGAACAAGGGAAAAAAGACCCAGAGAAATTGATTCTTCTTCAGAACAGCAGCTGGAAGCATTTCCAAAGAACACAATAAATATATATTTCCTTTAAGGTGCTACATAAAACTTAGAGAGTAGAATTGTAACTGATATATATATGGTGTGTGTGTGTGTGTGTGTGTGTGTGTGTGTGTATAAAATTTTGTGTCTTGTGAAAAAAAACAGTCATAAGAAGCAAAGTAAGGGCTGGTTCAGAAAAAATGGGATAAAGATGCAGAGATTATTACAAAGCATTAGATGGTTAAACGTAATCTTGACTCCATTCTTTTCTTGTTAGGTCTCGATGTTTCGTTATATTTTAGGAGTATTTATTATTGAGTTTACTCTGTGCGGAATCCAGTACAGAAATTAGACCTATGAAATAGACATGGCAATTCTGACGATGGTTTCGTATGACCGGGCTGGAGGCCCAGTGTGGACACTAAGACCACTCAGTGGGAAAGCTAAATTATTTCCTTTCCAATTGTGCATTTGACTCTCTTTGATTCCCTGCCGCTGTATCCAAGAGGCATTTTTAGTGTTTTGTCTCATCGACCCAGAGTTACTGCAGAGCAAAGGAAACCTTTTGTATTTGCATCTGTTACTGTTCCCGGCATTATCAGTGAGGTAATGATGAAGTGCCCTCTTCCACTCACTGGGCAGCACGTTGCCATAGCAACAGATCATTACACAAAGTTCATCAATTCAGCTGGTCATTATCCCGAGGTAGCAGACAGCTAATACGTTGTGAAAGTTCTTTCTTTTAACTACTAATTGGGTAAATGAATTAAACTGGCTTTGGCACTAGGAGCTCAGCATTGCATTTATATAAATAAGGGGGAATTAGAAGGGGAAAACAGGTCTTTGTGGTTACCGTAGGCTTAAAATGGAAGTTTTAATCAACTCAGTTTATCAGATTCAACTAATGGCTTCCCCCCAAAAAAGAATATGTTAGTCTGTTTGAGCATCTTAGTCATAAATTGCATGTGACATTCATTGATTCCAAAGTATTACTTTGAACCATATTCCCCCATCCTCGCCCTTGGTATAGAAGTTCCAGAGAGGCAGGTCTCGGGGGAGGTAGCCTGGCTTGTTCACTGTGATCTCGCTGGCATCTGGAACGGTGTCTGGTATACAGCAGGCGCTCAAGCAGAGCACAGGGTTCAGAATGTGGACTCTGGGGCCCAATGGCCCAGCTTAGACTCCGGCTCCCATGTTTGCAGACCACACAGCTAAGAGCAGGCCGGTCACACCTCTGTGTATCCTTCGCCCGGGGGGTCCAGCTCCCAGGTTGGTGGCCACACAGTGAGCTCCTCTATGCGGAGGGCCTGGCACAGAGGGCACCTCATAAGGACCCACTGCTATCATTTCCTCCCCCTTCTGGACTATGAGCCCTGCTCCAGTTCTGTCTAGAATGAGCAGGCTGCTGCCTCTATCAGCCCTGCCCACCCGAAGCCAGAGGGGAGATGCTACTTCTGTCCCCAACACCCTCTACGGCCTTACAAAAAACCAAACCAAACCAAACACTCCTTTATGCAAAATCAGAAGCTGATGCTTCTAGGAAGTTTATCACTGGAGTTCCCTGTGAATAAAACCAGTATTACAATTAAAATGAGAGCAATCAATCGAGTCCTCTGGGTGTCCTCTTGAAGCTCTCATCTAACCACACCACTTGCATCTAACTCTCCTCGTTCGGCTAAGGAGGCAATTCAAGTTTCCAGAAGGAGATTACTTGCCTTGGATTTATTGTATCTAAATTACACAACAGCCACCCACTTGGCAGAGTGTGCAGCCCTTCCCTGACAGTCACCAGGCGGGGACACAGAGTCTAAATCAGCCTCACACCCCAGTGGTGAAATTTACACCGCCTCTGGTCCCATTAGTGTGAGTTGGGATGGTTGAGAAAAATCTATGCTAAGCACTTTTATACTTTTGCAATGTTAATTTAAAACAAAAAAGAGAGAGCTCTCTCCTCAATGGAATAAAAAAATGATTTTGTCGTTCTTCTGAACTGCTACATTTTAATTACGGACAAGTCGCTCGCGCTCCAAGCTATTTGGAAGCTACAATATTCGCGCACTTCCTTCCACCAGGACCTCATCCACTCCTATGGCTTAGACGCTGAGCGAGATCTCTACTACTGACCCAAACCTTTCTCTTCAGCTTCAAAAAGGATTTCCAACCACCAGACCGCCCACACGCGATGGGAATACAGCATATTCGAAATTGGGCTATATCTGCTCCCCTTTGGCTCAAATCTGCCCATGCTTCTGAAATCCTGAATTCATTTGTTAGGATAAAATTTTCAATGTGATACATCCTACTTTTGGCTACATCTCCTGTCTCTCCGCCCACGACTCCAGAGAATTTAAATTTCTCCCCTTTCAAATGCCCCATGTCTAAGTTTTCCACATTCTGTGCCTTCTTTTAGGAAGATCCATCCACCCTTCCCCACCAGGCAGCCATATCACCTCTCTTCCAAGATATTCTGACAGAAACACATTCCCCCTGAGCACAGATAAGACTCTGTGAGCCTGAGACCAGGGACTTCTTAATGGGAGTTATGGGGAAAAGTGTGGACGTCCAAAGGCATGAAGGTGGGGTCTGAAATAAAGAAGCAAATATCCGAGGGGCAGGACAGCCCCAGCTGGACCCACTGGGCAATGTCCCTGTGCAGGGAAACAGGCTCCCGCTGGAACACTTCTGAGACGATGGGCCCCACACCGATGGGCATCTTCCCAAGCCCTACAGCACGCTGGCTTCCATGCTGACTTTCCAGTGTGGCTCCCCGAATCTTCCATG
>CM053607.1:4373390-4389082 GCA_028646535.1 Procyon lotor
GGCCACCTCGCCGCCTGCAGGGTGACAGGAGGATTCTCCTGCCGGGGTGTGTGTTCCTGTCCCTCAAGCCAGGAGAACATGCATGGTGGTCACAGTACAAAAAAGGACAGAGGAGACAGAGAGAAGAGATGACACATCGTTGACGTCACCACTTTGCAAAGCCTCCACAGAGAAAGGCTTCCTCTGCAGAAGCGGAGATCTGGGGCACTGGGTGGACAGGACTAAAATCTCTTTGGAGTTATGACATCACTGCCCACAGAAACGGTGACATCCTACCCAGACTGCTCTACAAACAGGAGGACAGCAGGTCTGGGAACAGGAGACTATTGTACTGAAACGCCAGTAACTGCCATGACACCTTCATGAGCTACTTCAGCCACGGGCATCAGCCGGGATTTATGGGAAAAGACGTGGTAAAGAGAAATGGTTTGTATTTCTTCTGTCCACAGACCGCAGTGCTTCACTACCTGGAGCAATGCTCCATCAGTAAGGGTCACGTGAATGAGGCAAGAGGAAGACGGGAAGACTCAGTCGGGTCTCCGGCCTGGGACGGCAGAGGAGAGAGCAGGAAAACGGGCTACTGCAGAGACTCAGAGGCCTCCTGCCCCACATTCAGAGGAAACTGGGACATCCACTCACTTGCAGCACAGAATTCCCTCTTATTCTGTGGTTGGGGAAGTAGGCGTGAGGTACTAAAATTATTCCGAAAACGCGTTTAAAAACAAAACACATTACAACACGAGAATGAATGTTCCTGTATTTAGTAAAACCGACCGATTGGTTGTTCTTATGCCATTAGAAGCGGCTTGGCATATATTACACTGTTTTCAACAGTACACTTTTCATTTTAATTGGGCCCGACACAAAGGAATAGGAAAATCCCAATTTGGTCCATTGAGTTCTCATCACTGAGAAATGCCAGGGGAGCAGGAGGAAGCCAGGCTTTGAAATTTGGTTGCGAGACCACAGGCAAAGTGGCGAAGTGCCCTCGGGGGGATTAGAGTCCTGGGGCTGCAGTAAAAGAAGACCACATTCTGGATGGCCTAGAGCAACAGCAATGATCTGTCTCGCAGTGCTGGGGCTGGAGGTCAGAAATCAAGGTTTTAGGCAGGGCCGTGCGCCCCTGAGATTCTGGGCAGAATCCTTCCTTGTCTCTTCCCAGCTCCTGGTGGTGCTTGTCCATCATTACTGTTCCCGGGCTTGTGGCGGCACATTCTGGCCCATGTTGTCACATGTCCTTCTATGTGTGTGTGCGTGTGTGTGTGTGTGTGTGCGTGTGTCCTCCTCTTAAAGGGACACCACCTCCTACCCCAGTGTGACTTAATCTTAACTAGTCACATCTGCAAAGACCCTATTTCCAAATAAACTCACATTCTGAGATACTGGTGGGCTGGGACTTTAACATGTCTTTTGGGGGGACATAATCCAACCCATAAGGCCATGTCACTGGGATTTTCCCACATTGCTATTATTCGCTACAATGATTTTATTATTAAACACAAAATTTATTACATTGTTTCTCTTTTTTTTAAGATTTTATTTATTTATTTGACAGAGAGGAGAGAGATAACAAGTAGGTAGAGAGGCAGGCAGAGAGAGAGGGGGAAGCAGGCTCCCTGCTGAGCAGACAGCCCGATGTGGGGCTCGATCCCAGGACCCTGAGATCATGACCTGAGCCGAAAGCAGAGGCTTTAACCCACTGAGCCACCCAGGCGCCCCTACATTGTTTCTAATGAAACTGAAACCACATTATGCTTCCTTCTAGCCTACAGGAGAGAACCCTTTACACAGATGGACACACACCGAGCAAGTTCAGATTACGTTTGGATTTCCAGTGTCCAGTGAGATGGACAGAATTAGGAGTGACTGTTGAAAAATCTTCCCAACACACGATCTGCACAATATTATGCTTGCTCATTCTGCCTAAGTAGTTGCAAATCGATTATAAATATTAAGGGAGACAGCTGTTAATAATGGTAACCCCAGTGAGTCAGTCAGGGTTTGGTGCCCACGGGGAGCTCCCTAGAGTCTCTCATATTGTGTGTATTTTGGTCCGAGGGTCTGTTGGGGCCCACCCTGCACTCAGGGGCCTCATCTTCCTCTCTGCATATCCCCTTCTGCAGGGCTAGAGAAGGTACTGGAAGAAAGTGTGCACAGAGGGAGATAGTCAGGAATGGGATTTCAGCCCTAAGCCAGTTGTCAGCTGTGCCTCTTAAAGGTGAAGAAATTCTAGAGAATAAAGAACATTGTTTCTACTGGCTCACTTGGGAAGCATTACTGATTTCTGAATTTTAATAATGGTTGGTAGCAAGTAACAACAAATATGCCATGTTCTATATTAAAACTATATTTGGGGGACACCTGGGTGGCTCAGTCATTTAAGCATCTGACTCCTGATCTTGGTCAGGTCATGATCTCAAGGTCATGAGGTTGAGCCCCACACTGGGCTCTACGCTGAGCCAAGAGTCTACTAGAGACCCTCTCTCTCTCTTTCCCCTGTCCCTCCACCACCCACATGCCCCTTCTTTCTCTCTCTCTAAAAATAAGTAAATAAAATCTTTAAAATATATACATATTTGGAAGAAAAGAAAGGGAAGGTAGGATAAAGTGATTGGCTCTATCTTCACCATGGTATTCCCAGAAAAGCCATGGGAAGGCATGAGTGCTGGGGTCCCATCTGCATTGAGTGTCTCCTTTCTCCTCCCTGGGGTTGGGGGACCCCAAGCTCTGGTAGTCTTCAGAACGTCACCCACTCAGTGACCCCCTCTCCTGCTCAGTGGGCCTTCTCAGTGAGATGATTCCCATCAGTCACTGGACACTTTATAAAATCAGATTCATGAGGTCTAATCTCTGTTGAAACGGTCAAGGGTGTGCCTTCCAAACCATGGAAATCCTTGAAAGTCCAGGCTCCACTTCCTACCTCCTGATAATCACTGAACACAACGGATCCCACTCATTACCCTTAGAAATGGCTTGTTAGCATGGAAACCCCAGCCTCCTGCCTTCCTTCTTCTTGCTTTATTTTTTATTCCCCAAGCGACATTTCACATAACTGTATTTTACTGTTTGTATGTCTCTCTAAAATAGAAGCTTCTTAAGGGCAGGGAGCCTGTGGTGTTCACGGATGAAACCCCTCCAGGGAATCTGAGCCCCAAAATTCCATTTCTCCCTTGACAGAGAAGGTTGCCAGCAATCATTCAACCGCCCAAAGTGAACGAATCACGAGCTTCCCTGACCTTACTGGTTTCCTCACCCCTGCATATACTTCCAGAACGAACACTGCCTCCCTTAACTTCTCTCCATGAAAATGCCTAGGAGCAGTTTCTCAAACTTTGTTTTTCTTCACATCTTTGGCAAAGAGACTTTTCATATTTTTCCCTGTATTTGTCCTCCGGCCCTTGAAATTTTAATACTACATATAAATATATGTATGTTTATGTAGTGCACATATATCTGTGCTTATACCTAAAAGTGAGATATTTTTATCCCTCAGGAATCAACTTTTGCCTCTTCAGGGGCAGTATCACTGCGGTCAAGAGCGCATGCCTTAGTCCGACACCATCACAGCCGGTTGGCTAGTCATGTCACTCCCACGTCCTCCTGGACCTTGTTTCGGACTGAAGTAGCCCTGAGCCGACCAGTCCTCATCATGTAATTGCAGTGAAATGACATATCACTGTAATGACTCCTTTCATATAATCAGTGAGACTTGCGGCAAAATCACAATGATGTTATAGACCCAGATTTTACCATTTCCACTCCTGGGGCTAGCAATTCATTCTCTAGGAATTATGGACAGTCATCTTTGGAATTATTTACCGTTTCGTGTTACTGCCTTTCTTTATAAAATTTTCAGTTTTATTACTAATTTTTAATGGTTTTTGTTTGTTTGTTTGTTTTAGCGAAAGAGAGAGTGCCTGTGCGAGCAGAGAGAGGACAGAGGGAGAGGGAGAAAGAGCATCTTAAGCAGGCTCCTTGCCCGGTGCCAAGCTCAATGTGGGGCTCAATCTCACGACCTTGAGATCATGACCTGAGCCCAAATCAAGAGGCTGAATTTAACCAACTGAGCCAACCAGGCACCAGTTTATTATTATTGTTATCGTTATTACTATTACCATTATTATTGATTATAGATTGAAATCTGAGTATCTCAACATGAGAATATGTCTTCTATCTCTGCCTATGTTTACAGCCAAGCAGCCCTACAGGGTTGAGTAAATTCTCTCTTACGGTGATTGCCAAGAACACAGAGCATGAAGCAGGCTTAAGAGCTAGTGCATTATTAGGGGTATGATCCCAGGGCTGCGTGAGTGAGGGAAGAAAGGAAGCAGGGTATGTTGCACACTAGAAACGAATATATTTAAAAAAAAAAAAAAAAAGGAGGAAGCAGGAAAGAATGGGAAGTAATGCCGTGCGAGGTACCACCATGCCCCTTTATACAGAACCGCAGAGAGACGTCTGCTTGGCTACTCGCCTCGGACAGCCCATCAGAAGGAAAAAGAGGAAGGAAATGGATTAGCTTGTTTCTTCCCATGCCGTGCATCTCCCTGGCTGAAGCTCATCTCCCAGGGAGCTAGGCCCCCTGCATTTCTGGGGTGCATCTCCCCGTCCCTTTTGCACCTGCATGAGAAGCCACATCCCACGCCAACAGTGCCGTGTCTCATCCTAGACCGGAGGTGGCAGGAGGCACTCGGCCACCAGCTGGGAGGCATCGGTTGGAAGAATCCTGCAGTTCTGCCAGGAATCTATCAGCCACGCTGGTGACTGAGACGCAGCAAATGGCTGAGGGCCCGGGACAGATTAAGGCCGGGAGAAGCTGAGGACATACTCGGGATCTGTGTGCCTCACAGGCCTTCCCTGAGTTCTCCAGACAACGCTACGCTCCACCAACTCTCATAGCACTTGCTTACCGTCATGTTCCATAGGACACCTTCATTTCTCTTTGCTGGAAATTAAAATGGATTCTCCTCCCAACCCCCATCCTCTTTGCATAACTTCCTTCCTACAGCTTTTGTTCGGATTTTTTTTCCCTTTAGCTAGAAATCAAGGTTTTCTGTTCTTAAGGTATGAATCACGGATGTCCTATCCCTGAATTCTCCCTGTGCCCTTCTTTCTGAAGGAAAGATCAGCCTAGAATAAAACCCCTGAGTCACACTTCATTTTCCTCCCATTATTATGGATGCTGTTTTGCTTGGAATCTGGTATAGAGATGTCCACTGCTATCTTTTACTTTATTTTGCTTTCCTTTCTTTCTCAAAGCTTCTCCATCATTTGTTTTGCTGAATCTTTTACAAGACAAGGAATTTGTCCTGTAAAAGAGACCCCTGGTGTCCTGAAGCCTGAGATCTTCTCATTTAGGGGGACCCTTTATTCCCGGTTGAGTGTAATTTTCGTGATTCGCATTTCTTTTTCTCAGAATACTTTAGAGCATGTCCCAGTGATTTACGCAGCTGGAGCATATTCTGGGGCCTCCTAACTTTTTTCATTTGTAGTTATTTTTCTCCTGAATGCCAATGCTTTATCGATCTCTGGAATTTAAAAACTTAACCTTGCTGCATGCCGTGTTCATTTATTCTGAATCAATACGGCTCAAACATGGTGGGTTTTGAAATTTTCAGACTCAATCTTCCTTTACTTTAGAGAAATCATTCCTGGTACCTTTGCCTGCCCCTGTCCAGACCGCCAAGTTCTATTAGAGATCATTTCTGGCCTTTTTTTTTTTTTTTTTGCCACATGTGCATACATGTGCATTTGTGTGTGTGTGTGTGTGTGTTTAAAGAGAGCCAGCACACACACTTGAGCAAGGTGGTGGGGAGGGGCAGAAAGGGAGGAAGAGAGAGAATCCCAAGCAGGCTCCATGTCCAGCACCGAGCCCAACGCAAGGCGATCCCATGACCCTGAGATCATGACCTGAGCCCGAAATCAAGAGACAGACACCCAAATGACTAAGCCACACAGGCGCCTCATTGCCTGACCTGTTTTAATCATTTTGTACTAGCTTGCTACATCTTAAACACTTTCTTCCAAATCGAGTCCCAAATGTTTTGTAAACTAGGTAGCAAATCACACCAGCAGCTACTGAAACAAACAGTAAACATATCCATTAGGCTCAGGCTGGATAACAGATTCATATCTGCATCACCAACCGTTAGGAACCAATCACAACACTGTCGGTGTCTATAAGGTACATCTTTTATAGAGAGAGTCTAGGTCAAGAAAATTCTTATTTCATTCAGAACAGCACGACATGAACGTGGTCCAGAAACGCCCAGCATTCAGCTCACCTGGGGGCCGGTTAGAAAGCCCAGCGTTCTGAATAATGTATAAACTTGTCAAATCACTACGTTGTACACCTGAAACTAATGTAACATTCTGTCTCAACTATGCTTCAATAAAAAATAATAAAATAAAATTTAAAAACTAAAATAAAATTTGTAATTTTTATTAGTTCATATCTTATTCTAAATACATATTCCTTTCTGTATCTGTGTGTGTGTGTGTAAAATCCCAGCTCTCTGTACGAAATCAGCATCCAGGTCCTATCTATTCTCAAGCTGAACAAATACTGGTTTAAAACAGTGCTGCAGAACAGTCGGAGTTGGGAAGGAGGAAATAAATAGTTACAGAAAAATAAAACGGACGGTTTATTTTTAAATAAACCGTTTATTAAACGGTTAGTAGAGGTGGCAGAGGGTTCGAATCTCCAGGATGTGCTGCCTCAACAAGAACAAGAGAGAATAAGGGAGCAGAAGCAGAGATTTGTGCAGTAAAGATACACCTTCAGGTAGAGACACACTGGAATGGAGACAAAGTAAAAAATAACAGTAATATACTTCATCCTGGAAGGGATTGTAGAAACCCTGAAGCTAAATGGCATTTCCAGGGAGGAGGCATGAAATGGAACCACGTGACTATGGGCAGAGCCTGAGTAATGCCACCTGTAAGAGGCAGGCAGGAAGGCTGGGGCCAGCCAAGGAACATCACGGAGGCCGTGCCCGGGAGCGGGCCTTCTGCATATCAGGCGAGGAGGCGAATCAGAGAACATAGGAGAGGTCAGCACAACTCTAATTTCATCTTTGCAGGGGGAGCCGAGCAGCTGTACGGATGTGAGACTCAGTCACTTACAAAGTCCAAATGTGAATATTCTTCTTTGGTTTATTAGTATTATTAATTTTATTTTAGAGTGAGAGAGAGAGAAAGAGAATACATTCACGAGCGGGGAGGGGAGATCAGAGGGAGAACAAGCCGACTGTGTGCTGAGCACAGAGCCTGATGCGGAGCTGGATCCCAGGATCCTGAGATCCTGACCTGGGTGGAAATCAAGAGTCAGATGCTTAAGGGACTGAGCCACCCAGGCGCCCCCAGGCATCTGTCTAAAGGTGTTACCATTTGCCATTTTGCCTCTTGCTCTGAGAAGACCTTCAGAGAAATAGCTTATAAAACAGCAGCACAGTCGTGGCCCAGATAATGAGCCCAGCCTTGGCTGGATATCCAATAAGAGAGACACAGGAACAGCAGCTAACAGACCAGGGACATGTCTGGGAAAGGCCCATTGACTCAGTGGGGCGGCGGCCAGCAGGGAAAAGCCATTCGAGCTGTGAGAGGCACCAGGAACTGCACTATTAACAAGGTCTATTTCCCTTCGATTTTTAGATAATACTGACAAATAAAATAAACCAACTTTCAAATGGCCATTGGCAGGTTTTCTCCAGTTCCTGTTAATTCAAGTAAAATCAAGGGGGGAGTGAATGAGCTTATCACCAGACCTGGATTCCCAAACCAAAGATAGCAAGTGAGGAAGCACTCTGCTTCATGTCTGCTCGCGAGGAATGCTACACTCACGCTCTGCCAGCCGAGCATTTATAAATCCTGGATGAGGTCCAGCAGGGGCTGCAATGGGGCTGGAAAGACCCCAGCCATGTGTGCTCAGTATCAGCTTAAATACCAAAAGGGAGGAATGTTCCTGGTTGGCCTGGATGGAACTCTACTGGGAAGATGTAAATAAAAGACCGCGTCAACGTAAGCCTTCAGGGTTTTGAGTCAAAATCTCTAGTCCTCGCCATCCTTCCTTGTCAGGAAGTTGTTCAGCTCCTCGGAGGGTTAGTGAAAACAGGCTGGCATTTTATACTATTCTTTCCCATATTCCATTTTCACATTTCAATTCCTTGGAAATAAAGAAGAAACCTCTAGGCTGGATCATTAAAAATAATACCCTTTAAAAATGAATCTTATTCTGCGGCACCTGGGTGGCTCAGTGGGTTAAAGCCTCTGCCTTCGGCTCAGGTCATGATCTCAGGGTCCTGGGATCGAGCCCCGCATCGGGCTCTCTGCTCAGCGGGGAGCCTGCTTCCCCCTCTCTCTCTGCCTGTCTCTCTGCCTGCCTGTGATCTCTCTCTGTCAAGTAAATAAATAAAATCTAAAAAAAAAAAGAATCTTATTCTGAATAAAAACATAGAGGAAAAAGGCATTTCCTTTAAAAGGTATTAACAGTGCTGTAAGAGATGCAGGAAGGGGCTCCTGGGTGGCTCAGTCGATTGGGCTCAAGTGTCCACCTTTGGCTCAAGTTATGATCCTGGGGTCCTGGGATCAAGTCCCGAGTCAGGCTCCCTGCTCAGCGGGGAGTCTGCTTGAGGATTCTCTCTTCCTCTCCCTCTGCCCCTCCCCCAATTCATGTTCTCACTCTAAAATGAATAAATAAATCTTAAAAAAAAAAATAAGAGGGACAATGAGAGATGATCATTTCTCCGCATGTGAGGACACAGCAAAGAGACGGCCTCTACGAATGAGGACCGGGAAACCAACTGGCTGGCACCTTGACATTGAACGTGAGTGTCCACGATGGTGAGAAACAGATTTGTAATTTATACCACACACACCCCCCCACCGCCACCCTCTGGTTTATGGTATTCTGTTGCAGCAGCCACAACTGACTGAGACATGAGTCAAAACTAAAGTACCAGGACAGTGTCATTAGAAATCCTTGGAATCGGGGTGCCTGGGTGGCTCAGTTGTTAAGCGTCTGCCTTTGGCTCAAGTCATGATCCTGGAGTCCTGGGATTGAGCCCCACATCGGGCTCCTTGCTCGGCAGGAAGCCTGTTTCTCCCACTACCATTCCCTCTGCTTGTGTTCCCTCTCTCGCTGTGTTTCTCTCTGTCAAATAAATAAAATCTTAAAAAAAAAAAAAAAAGAAATCCTTGGAAGCTCACGACAAATCCTTATAAACACAAGGAAGCAAACATCACCTTCTCACAGCCTTGGTTGCGGAAGTGGTCAGAATTCGAGGGTGCCCTGCCCAGACCCTCCACGGCTGCTCAGGACCACCTCGTCTCCCCTTCGCCATCCCCACTCCGGGGACTGATGAGAGAGACCCCACAGACTCCTGGAATTCCAAGAGACTCTATTCTCTGTGCCACCGACCAGAACATTTGTGGAAAAAAACTAGGGAAACTTTTGGAAAGATCCAGTTCACTCATTCCTCAATCTACCACATGCCAGGCACCCTGTGGGCACTGAGCTTAAAAATGGCAGAAAACGAGCCATGATTCCTTCTTACCCTCTAGTGAACAAAACACGCCGCAATAGTAATTCTCTGTCTTCTCTAAAAACACAGAACAAACTAAACCTCCCAATCCCTCGGGCTCCCATCAATCCTCTTCAAAGCCTTGCTCATCATGGATGGTCCATCTCACTTCCTCCCCGCAGCCCTGTCACATGGACCTTTGGGGGCACCGACGGCCCCCTTTGGTGATCCCAAGGTCACGTCTTTGTCCTTACCTTACCTGACAACACAGTGTCCCCACCAAAGCTGACCACTCCTGTACCTTCGAGGTTTCCCTCTTCCTGCAAGGTCAGGTCTTCCCCCTTAGTAAGCTCTCACCTTCAACGTCACCTCCTAGGGGAGGCCAACCCTCGCCGGCCACGTACAGGGCTCTTGCTAGCCCATGGCTCTAGCCACATCCACGGCATAAGCCTGTCACACCTCTCTGTCATTTCACACAGAAGCTCGTTGATTACGTGTTGTCCTCAGGAGAGAGGACGCTGCCAGGCCACTCACCATCTGACCCATCACTGCTCACATGAACCACAAAATAAATCTGGTGACTTTATGAATAAAACCAACCCACTGGTGGGTACAAAATATTATAAACAACAATGGAAATTGTGAGGACAGAGGCTGTAGGTGTGGGGGCGGGAGCTTTATGCAGGAGGAACTGAAGGCAAGGAATAGCTAGACACCTGCGCGAACAGAGATGCCTCAGGCCCCTGCGCGCTCGGTGCCGTAAACCAAGACAGGACTCGCCTCCAATACGCTGGTGACATGAGGAACTGGACACGTTTAGACATCATCGGTAATTTGATCAATGGTGCTGCCTGTGTTTTCTTTAAAGCAATCTGTTGTTTATGCCCCCAAACATACTCCTCAAATGTTTGTATCTACATCTTACAACAGGAATGGCTTGTGAGCACTGTTTTGAACCCAGTGAAAATCCCGGTGACAATCTCAGGATAATATCGTAACCAGCAAACGTCCTCTAAGAAATTCCATTGTCTTAAATTATCCCAATGAAAATTGTCTTGCCAAGAAAAGACTCATCTTGTGAGTCATTAAGAAATAATCCTGAAGGGGCGCCTGGGTGGCTCAGTGGGTTAAAGCCTCTGCCTTCAGCTCAGGTCATGATCTCAGGGTCCTGGGATTAAGCCCTTCATTGGGCTCTCTGCTCAGTGGGGAGCCTGCTTCCCCCTCTCTCTTTGCCTGCCTCTCTGCCAACTTGTGATCTCTCTTTCTCTGTCAAATAAAAATTTCACCTTCTCTAAAAAAAAAAAGAAAGGACTAATCCTGAAGAAATCAGACACTGTCTTCCTGACTAAAATCAGGACCGACGTGATGCAAAACAGAGTGAGACGAAGTTTCCCATGAGAAGCACAGAGGATGACGAGGACAAGGCTGCTCCATGGGTCTTGCGGGAGGAGGGCAGTAGACAGACTCACGGCTTGACACTAAATGTGCACATTTAGGATATAAAACATGGAAGCGAGAGAGGGTCAAAAATTCAGGGAGGTGCCCCCTCCTACCTGTGGCCAGATAGATGATGTGGACCAGTGTGTCCCTGCCTTGCACCACATCCACGACCATGTGGGAAAAGCGGCTGTTGTCCTCCATGAAGGCGGGCACCGAGGTCACGGGCTGCACCACCTCGTGCATCAGAATGAACTTCTGAGCGTCCTGCAGGTTCCTCTCCGTCAGGTTCACGTACAGGCCCTGGTCCACGGTGCCACACTGCAAGGGAAAGCAGCTGTCACGGGACACCCATGGCTGATCCTGGCCACCCGGCTGGAGTGGACACCGAGGCTGAGTCAGTGCCTCGTGCAAACACAGGCGTTTCTCCCTTTCCCCCGAACTGCCTGGCGTTGGTGCCTCCCCTTCTAGATCTGAACTCATCATATTTGGAGAGTGTCTTTATAAACTCCATCCTAAATGAATGATCAGATGTTAAAAATAAAGTGGAAGTCAGTACTAGCTTTAACTTGAACACAGGTGCATAAAAACTCCCCATCACCTATGGAGTCACGTGGGAGCTGTCCGGCCATGTGCCCACGATCTTGTCTGTCTGATAAACCAGGTACTCAAATGGAAGATGCAGTCATCGGGAACATCCTACAGATCTATTACTTTCCCTACTGGAATGGTGGGTCTACAAGCAAGATACGGATTCCATAGAGATAGAACGGGGCCATTTTTACCCGTAAATGCTATAATCTGATTCCAGTGTTTTTCACCTGGGTACAAGACCCTGCTGGCCTTGTGGCTTTGTGCTCATGCTCCAAGCCAGAGTGAGGGAGGAAGGGAGATGGGGAAAGAGGAGGGTAAAATAAGGAGAGAAGGAGAGAGACAGACAGAGGCATTGTCCTGAAGATAAGTCTGGGAGGCAGGGGTGGGTGGGGGGTGGAGACCAGGCCTGGCAATCGATGAGCCATGGTGTGCAGAGATGGGCAGGTGGTGCATAGGATGGGCGTTGGCAAGGAGGAGGCAGACAGAAATGTGGGGAAAAGAGAAAAGCTTTCCTAGGGCAGAGCACACCATCAGAAAATCCTCCCCAACATTCCTCCTCTCTTTCCTACGCTTAAATCCTAGGGCCCACAAAGGCTGATCGTCGGCAGAACTTCCCATAAGCAAGGTCGATGGAAATGGATCTCTCTGTCGGAACCGCCTGAGACTACTGTCCATCACACATCCTCTCTAATGTTTGGTTTCATAACAAGTGAGAAGTGCGAAGCTGCAGGATGGAAATGGCTTTTTTAAAATAAATGATCTTTCTGGAGCACCTGATACAATGCTCTCTACGTGCTGCAAAAGGATAAGCTGGATAAATTAGAGATGGTCAGAGACACATGGATCCCGAGTCTGGTCCCGAGCATCGTCCCCGTCACACAGCCCTGTGGGGGCAGCCCATCTGTCCGGTGACGGGACCCCACGCGATTGGGTGAGCGGTCAGCTCTGTGGCCCCGAGAGCCACATGGTCCCCGGTAAGGCACTGCCTCTGGGCCCGTCTCAACCTACAAAGCAGCTGGAAAAACACTTATTCTGCTCCCTCCACAGGGCATCGGTGAGGCTAATGGAGATCATCAGTGGAAGGCGTTTGTAAATTAATTGAAAGCGCTTGGAAATGCCAAGGAACAAAGTAGTGTGCCTGGCACAGAGATACCATTCGGCCAATGGTAAATCTGTCTTGTAGCAGGACAGCAATTCTATGGTCCACTGAGCTGCAGTGGCCAGGGGGAAACGCATGAATAAATAAAGGACAGAATCAGGGGATGAATACACAAGCAGCTGCTAGTGGGGCAGGAGGCTGAGCTAGGAGATTTCCCATCATCATCAGATTTACCGGTAGCACTTAAGGGACAGGGACATTGCCTGACAGCAAATGTGCAACAGAATGAAAGCTCTCTCCCAGATTTGGTCTGAGGCTCCGGTGAGCTCTCATTCCGAGAGGGACTCTGGGTTCTGCAGTCTCCTCTCCCTGAAATCAATGCCAATATTGAAACATGGGTGGCCCTTAATTATCTACTTGCTGGGAGAAGTTTCACACCCAGGCTTTGTGTTGTACGCACAGGGTCTTTTAAAAATTGGCATCACAAAAACCGGGAGTCCTAACACAAAACTGAGGACCCCTTGCTACTCTTCAGGAATCTGGAGGTCTGCGAGACCTGGGAGGTCTTGGTGAGCTAGAGCTGGGTAGTGGCAGGACCTGGGATCTGCCTTTGTCCTTGGTACCTTGGTCCCCTTAAGTCATCAATCAGAACTGCCACTGTGATATCGTGATTTGTAAGAAATACGAATTTGGTCTTTGTCCTCTTTCTGACACAGAGCTCCTTAAACTAAACCATGGAAATGTTCTAAGTGCTGAGAGTGGTCAAGGTCCCTTCTGTCATGTTAACAAGGTGATTCTCAGGCCACAGGCCCGGGTAACCTAAGGATGGAAACCAGTTGACAGGTGACCCAATCTTGAGATTAGAGGGTGCAAACTTTCAGTCCACCCCTGATCTCCAGGGAGGGGAGAGCGGCTGGAGGGAGGTTCAGCTCAATCACCAAAGGCCAGTGATTTAATCAAGCATGCCTATGTAATGAAGCCTCCATAAAAACCCCAAAATGACAGCATTCAGGTAGTTTCCAGGCTGGTAAACACATGCAGATTTGGGGGCAGTGGTGCTCAGAGTGGGCATGGGGTGCCTCTCCCCAGACCTTACCCTGTGCAGCCCTTCAAGCTGGTGGTCCCAGAGTCAAGTGCTTTTCTAATAAACCAGTCATCTAGTACACAAAGCCTTTCTCAGAGTCCTGCGAGCCCCACTAGTAAATTAATTGAACCCAAACAGGAGGTCATTAGAACTTCCCACTGATAACCGATGGGTCAGAAGCCCAGGTGACGACCTGGACTTAATTAAGATCAGCACCTCAAGTGGTCAGGGGGTAGACAGGAGCCCTGTGGGACTGATCCTTGCACCTGTGAGATCTGATGCTATCGCCTGGTAACCAGCGTCGGAACTGAACTGAATCATAGGACACCCAGATGGTGTTAGAAAATTGCTTAGTGGTGTGGGGGAAATGCCTACACATTGGAATTGGGGAACAAAATCGTGGGCCAAGAACTAATTCTGAACTATACTCTATAACGTCTTAGTTTATTTTGCCAATCTACAATAAATAGCTCACCCAAGGATTCTTTTTCAAGCATTTTGAAAGCTATTTAGATTTATAGTATATATTTATTGGCTCGTAAGTAGCCCCTTTAGCTCTCTAATGGGCTGCAAATTCTCTAGCCGGGCCTCATACACTGGGTTCCCGTGGTGTCTGGGTGACACCTTGGGGACAAAGAACCATTGTCTTCCAGTGTGTGCTACAAACCACAATGGTTGTCTTGCTAATGCTTCTGAAAGTAAGAAGGGTCATCATTCTCCTTATTTCTTTAATGCAATAACATTCGCATTTTTGTTTGTTTCGGAGACAAGAGACCTGTCCTCACTCCTACCTGTGCGAGTCCACAGTCACCCAGCCTCGTGCTTACAGCGCCTCATCTGAATGGCACTCTTCCTCCCATCTTTGCTGCTAACCTGGTCTGTGTATCAAAAGGTCCCGAGGACACGCCCCACCCTTCATTTGCTCCCGCAATGGCCTCCTTATCTGCCTGACCAGTTTTAAGGGTCCGTTTTCCATTTTGGCTCCACCATTTCTGATCGGTGGTTATCAAAACTGCACAGAAAATTCTGGAGGCTGTCCACTGGGTCCGGATGGTGCTTCCTGTTACTGACCACTGCTTTTCCTTTGGAAACTCAGGGCTTTGAGGACTCTGGGGAGTGCAGGTTCTGACCAGGTGGGCTTCTCCGGCACTGCCCACGGTGGTTTCTAGATGGCAACTCATACAAATATTAAATATTTCTCACTGTTTCGTTATTGTTTTCAACAGTGAGACTTCTGTACTAAATCTTGAAAAATGATGCACTGTCCCTCCTAACCCATTCTTCTTCCCGAACCTGAATCCTATTTCTGCTCCTCTAATAATTTGTCGGTTCTAGTTACAAGTGCGGCATAAAATTCCAAATGACAGTAAGCAAACAAGAATCAAAAAAATCAAACCACTTCGGACTGCTGGTTACTGCGAATAGAAGGCTGTTTATACGTGACTAGTGGAGGGATCCCTGGTTCAAAGTACATCCCACCCCGTGCCTGCTAGAGGGTCTGACTCCTTGGGACTTACTTGTACCAGAAATTGCACAAGGAATCATTATGATCTATAATTTTGGTTCCCTGGAAATCTTAAATTCTACCCAAACAAGTTCAGCCCCGCTAAGCAGCTCCTTGACTGGAATGCAGACCACATCTCTACAAGCTTCATTTGTTCGATGGCACAGGCCTACTCCCACCTCATCAGCCTGAGTAAGCTCTCCGTGTGACACTGGCATTATAAAACCAGATGCCTGTGGCCTTTGGAAATGAGGGATTTTGCTGTGTGCTGCAAATATATTCAGACAAAGGGGCTAAAAGTTATCCACTGCCCGGAGGGTGGACAGGTATCACAGGCTTATTAAGTGTCTGGTCATTGTGAATGACCAGCAGAAACTGGTCATTTCTTTTGCAGCAGAAACATCAGAGCATTAAAAGTACCCTATAAATAGAGTGAGCATCTTTGTTAATTTG
>CM053607.1:4389582-4409342 GCA_028646535.1 Procyon lotor
TGCTGCCAATTCAGGAAAACAAAAAAAGACATGAGTATATACCAGCTCGTTATAAATATATGCATGGAGAAGCTGTTTTTCCTCATGATTGTAAAACATATTGAGTCATGGGTTACAGAGCAGTTTGCACAATATGTCATGTCATAAGAGAAATAATGTTTTGTGATATGAGAACTTTTATTTTATACATTTACTTATCAGTGACCATGCAGACAGGAGTAAGAGAAAAGATCCATGAGATAATAAACATAAGTAATGAGAAGAAAAGCTTCAACATTTTGGAGATGATTTTGACCATGTAAAACCAAATGGTGAACATCCAAATAGAACCTTCCATTCTGCATTCTTTCCAATGTAACATCTCCTGCATCTGTCTGGAGGTGCCTCATGTTCGGTGGCTCAGTCTGATGACTGACCAGACCATCGATAGTTCCTGATATAGAAATATTTGTCCAAATTAATGCCAATGGCTATAGAAGACAGAAAGGAATCCCAATTTGCCAACTCTACAAAAGAATCAGGAAAAAAAAAAAAAAGAAGAACCAGAATGTATCATAAATCCTTCTTCGATCAAAAGTCACCTTGGGATACACTTGCCAAAGGCTGACTAGAAGATGGCTGGGCATGGAGCCCTTGGGGGCTATGGTTCTGCCCACCCCAGCCTGAAGCCCTGGGCTGGACCATGGACATCTGGAACGGGCTTTCATCCTGTATGACAATTCAGGGCACAAAAGACCTACTTTCTTGTAAGGATTAAAGAGACTGGTACACAGTAAGGTTCTAATAAATGGTGCCTATAATTATTATTTCATGACTTACTCTTGATTTCCCTCTTATTAACTCATTTTTAGCAGGACTCCACATAATGACAATGAAAAATCAAACACGCAACTGTTAAAAGTGATCAAAATTTGAGAAAGATAAATAAAGCCATGCCAAGTACAAACTATTCCACAAAAAGGGAAGGAGTTAATGGAAACAATCTTTAGACAGGACACAGAGAGCCAGATATTTTAAATTCCTTAATTTGCTTTTTTTTTTTTTTTGTATTTTAAGATTTTATTTATTTATTTGACAGAGAGAGAGACATATCACAAGTATGCAGAGAGGGAGGCAGAGAGAGAGAGAGAGGAAGCAGGCTCCCTGCTGAGCAGAGAGCCTGATGCGGGACTCAATCCCAGGACCCTGAGATCATGGCCTGAGCCGAAGGCAGAGGCTTTAACCCACTGAGCCCCCCAGGTGCCCCAATTCCTTAATTCGTTGGTGTCAGTCACTACCGAAACCATTTCCATATATATTCCTAGATTTCATACCCTGTCACTGTGCACATTCTTTCCCTCGTTACACCTACAAGAAAATCTGTTGCAGAGTGTTCCAAAGTAAACTAATTTCATCTAGGTATTTAGTAAGCATAGATAATTACACTAAAATTAAATTTAAAAGTACAATGTGGTTTAAAAGCCACTGATGTACCAAAGCTTTCCCTAAGATTTCCAGTAAAAGACAGATGAACAGATGGGTGGAAAACACATGTGTATATGTGTATATGCGTGTCTGTGTGCGGGTCACATACGTACACGCCGGATTGAGGCGTATGTATGTATGTATGTATATATGGCTCAATACTTCCACCTACTGGCTGTGCGAACTTCGTCAAGTTATTTCCCAGTACACATTCTGTGTCCTTTGAGCCGTGGTAACCCACCCAACATTTACCATCGGGGGAATCAAAGGCAACGCGTGACAAGTGCCTAGCACTTAAGTGCTAATCATCAAAATATAGATCACCATTTATTTACATATGCGAATTAAAGCATAAATAATAAAGATATACACATATACGAAAATACGTAAGTTAATATTAACACACAGATCAGTAAACATATCAGTATTTATTGAACAAGCTAAATCATAAACGTTGCCTTCTGTATACCAAATTAGGGTGTTTGTTGCCCTCAAATACGGAGACAGAGCCTCGAAAGTCAGAGGAGCACTCCTCCAACCATCAGCTACTTGCTCACCAGCCCCAGTGGGGGGCGGGTGGTGCTGGGCACTGGGGGTGGGGGGCGAGAGACAGAGCATGTGTCCTCAGGGACAGAGCAAGGAAAACAAACAAGACAGACCAACAAGCCTTCACAACGAAGACAAGAACACTGAAGACCACCGGCAGCGAGGTGAATTCAAGAATTTCTGGAAAAGGAGAAGAACAGAGAAAAGGCAGATGGGAGATTGGAGAGGGGCCACCAGGCCAAGAGCCGGAGAGACCACAGCTAAGAGGAGACCCCAAGAGTGGCCAGGAATGGAAGGAAGCTCGTGTAGGAAAGAAGGAATCCTCCAGGCAGGAGGAGGCCAGGCCGGCAGCCCAGAAGGGAGCAGGGACGTCACCGGTCACTGGAGAGTCACTACAGAGTCTGAAAGAAAAGCTGACGACCCGCGTTCCTGTGGACATGGTGGTGGCAGTGGTCAGGGAGAAGGGGGACGGGGCCCCAAACGTGTCCTGAGTGGTCACGGATGGTCACTGACGGCACCCAATTCCTTCAGTCACTGAGCACCCAGCAGAAAGAAAACCATTGTGTCCAACCAGAAATGTGGTTCCAGCCAACTTGATTCCTTCTTGCTTCCAGGGCAAGAAGACCCGACGAAAAGGGATTCCAGCAGGAGCAGCCAGGACCAAGGGGACCCGTGGCATCCCTCCCTGAGGGACATCTGCCACCCCTATGTGAGGACTCACCCTGCAAGCCCAAGGCTCTCCCCGGATTCTCCCTCGAGGTCTCGGGGTGCTTCGCTAACTGGCCGTCGTCCAGATGTTCTCACTTAAATTGACAAGCACATCCTCGTCTGTTCCCCCTCGCTCTGTTCCAAGCACAAACCTTCCCCAGCCTTTCCCTTCTCCCGGAAGCATCTACCATGTCACGTGCTCCTCGGCTCAATTTGCTCAAACTAATTTCACGAATATGTATTTTTGAACATTTTCAAAACAGAAAGTTTTCATTGACCACGTTCATTTTTTTTTTCCTGATTATATTTTCGGGGCAGCAGTTCACTTAAGAATGAATCATGGCACCTCCAGAACCGTGAATCAAAAGCTTTTTTTTAATTGGCATATTAACTTGAATTTAAATATTTTAATGTTTATAAAATAGTTTTGAGGAGGAAGAGGGCAAGATGTGAGAGCTCCCTAGAAAAAGGTATCAGGCTGTAAGAGTATGCGCTTAGACATGTCAGCCTGAATGACGGGGTGGTCCTTGTCGCCTGAGCCGACCCGGGCCAGGGCAAGACAGAAGCCCAAAGAAGGGTCAGGGATCTAACACGCAGCAGTGCAGGACAAAAATGTGAGAGGCCACCGAGGGGATACAAAGAGCTTAACAGAATAATAAGGAGGCAAATTTACTGAAACACATACACCTGGCAATCTTATAAACAGGATGACAATATGATTCATGAACCAAATGGGAGCGCTTTTGAGAGGAACAGGGAGCAATGTTACAATCATGCCAGGGTGGCAGGAGGCACCGGGGGCTGTCACAAGGCAAGGGCTCATGATCGCTAGACAACACACTGAGCCATTTTCCTGCCCGGTGATGAAAGTACTAGAAAATTTCTATACAATCTATTATATTCTCTCTAATGGGATGTAACTTCTCCGTGTGGATTTCGTGTTTTGTTGGATGCAGGTCTCCCTAAGTATCGAGTCGGTGCCTTTGGCCACGTAATACCTTGGTCGGGGCAAGAAGGGCTCATTCATCCATTCTCTTTGGAAATGTGCAAACTGAAAGTCCAAATGACTGACTGGCAAGTACAGTCACCACAAGACGGAAGGGACTCTGTGCTCCCCCACGTTCAGGCATTCAGCACAGGGACTCATCAGTGCGCGACGCTGCTTGCAAAGAGCACAAGAACCGATTCCTTCCTGTCATTTAACCAACTTTTGTGCCTGTGAAGGACTGTTTTAAATTACGCCACAGGCTCTTCTATTCTGACTCTAGTAATCCCTATTCAGCTCATAGCTTTTTGCAAGTTTTTACTAATAAGGAAAGCCTCCTCGCCTTCTGCAGAGTCGCCCTGTCCCTCTTGCGTGGGAGCTTGTGCATAAAAACGTGGCGCAGGAAGAGGGAGGCAGACTATGATGTTGCTACTTCCTAAGATGTGGATGAAATGAAGGGGAGGAGGGAGCACGCGGGGTGCGGGGAGTGCTCGCTCTGGAGTGGGTGTGATTGCAAGTCCTGCTCAGGTACACATCAGCCTCGTGGCTCTGGTTCAGGGAGCCAGTCCCTCTGAGCACAGCCTGTGCATCTGTAAAATAAGGACAGTGCCATCTCCCTCGGCGGATTTTGTGGAGGATTACAGACGGCACGTGAATGGAGTCTCCCATCGACCTGGCAAGTTCTAAAGAGCCCCGGCGGCCCTATGAAGATGATCCGACTGGGTTTACAGCACATCTCCAACAGACCTGCATCCCACACAAGATGGACGATCTCCCTGATGTCCCACCAGTTAGAAAAGGTCCCCCCCATGCTCGGTCACCCAACTGCTGCAGGCGCTAAGCCCACAGCTCATCACCCTAGCAAGCTGAGACTTCACACGTTCAAGGTCAGGCTTAGCCTCACAGCTGCAGTGCCCAAGAGAGATCACTATGCACAGTGACACCCCTTTTAAGCATCTCCCCAGATGCACGTTTAATAAAATAGAAAACTAGGCTGCTGACCAAGCAATCGTGATTTTTTTTATTCCGGTCTCCTGAGCTTTTCCTTGATAAAGACTTGACTTTTCCTGCACAAACATACTTCATGCCTAGGCTGCACTTATCTGAATTTTGCTTGTTCTATGAATGCTGCCTCCACTCTAGGAATTTCCTGCTCTAGCAAATGATGTCATCCATCCAGGTAGCGCCTAGAGCCGATGATTTAAACCACTAAGGACTGCACTGTATAGACTCTGCCAAAAGTGAACTCGCACTGTCCCCAGGACGAGCCGGAAAGAGCGGCTCTGTCCTGGCCTCTTCTCTGAGGGAGAAACGCTGAGCTCCTCCACCAGGCACCTGTCTTCATGGTGAGGAGAAACAACTCCTCCTTGAGTTAAGCACCGAGGGGATTTTCTCCCTCGCCGTAAATTATCTTTAATCCTTAGGAGGTTACTCGTTGTATTTTAAAGACCTCAAAAAGTCTATTTAAGGCACAGAGAACATCATGGAAGCATTTCGAACCAGAAGAAGTTGAGATTGTTACGAAAAGAGTTCTCTTGGCTAGAAATGTAATAGCTCATATGAAATAATATTGTTAAAAAAAGAGAAGGCCTTTGATGTCAGGTCTGTCTGCTTTCACATGAGGTCATGGTTGGAATCTACAGCAACAGAAGGAGCTGGGGACCTCATCGGGACAGCTCTGTGGACAGGCAAACACTCCCCCTAGAGAAGGAAGACCAGCAGTTCACCGAGGGTTAATAAGATGATGTCCCTGCAGATTGCAGATTTCCATGCTGACTTTTTTTTTTTTTTTAAGATTTTATTTATTTGACAGAGAGAGACACAGTGAGAGAAGAAACAGAAGCAGGGGGAGTGGGAGCGGGAGAAGCAGGCTTCCAGCCAAGCAGGGAGCCCGATGCGGGGCTTGATCCCAGGAACCCGGGATCCTATTACTAGATTGAAGGCAGACACTTAAGGACTGAGCCACCCAGGCGGCCCTATGCTGACTTCTTAAGACTCAATGATGAATTAGTTTTTCCAAGATCCTACCCAGGTTTTTTTTTTTTCTCTGTGAAAATGCGTAGTTCCCTCAGAACCTATAAACTGAATTTGCATACTATTAATTTGGAAATGTCATTTCCCCCTTTTTCATGGGTTTATTGTTTCTCCAATTGGGTTGCCAATTTCTTCAAGGCAAGTTTTGCAGCTTCTTTATTTTAAGCATTGACCATCAAACATTTATTATCCTGCCTTACAGTAATCATTTAATAAAGGTTATTAACGATGAGTATTTTAATGCATTACAGCTGTTAAGGTATTTCTCTAAACACATAAATTTGTTTTCAGAGTGATTTTGGCACAGGGGGATAAATCTGATGTTGTAACTTATATTCATTACCAAGCACATAACTCAATGTTTCAAATTCAGCCAGAACATTATCCAATCAATTGCATCGTGTTTGATAACTGAATAAATAATGGTTGAGAAGGAGTGTCTAAGTGAGATGACAAAGGAAGAGTTTTTTTCAGATGTTTGGACCTGAATTAGTTTCAAACATAGAAACCTTTTTTTAATTCTAGCTTACAATTACTATGACATGTTCCCTTTGTTCAACATCATTCATATTTCTACAATTTATGAAATGGGCTTATCTCCTACTCATTCAATAAACATTGATGGAGCACCAACTGTATTTCAGACACTGAATGAGACTCTGAGCACACGAAGACAGCTCACATATAATCCTTGCCCTCAAGGAATTCGTTCACTTATGGGGCAAGCGAAGAAGCAATTACTCATCTAGTAACTCATTGATTCAAAAAATACTGATGGGAGCTTACTGTGTGCCCACTGAGGCGGGACACATCAGTGAACAAAACACAATAGCCTGCCATCAGGGAACCTCCATTCCAGGGGAGGAAGGAGACAAGCGCTAAAAGGCATAGGAGTTAAGGATAAAAGCTGAGTACGGTAAGAGGTCTTAGATGGGAGAGGGTGTCCTTTCACATCAGACAGTCGGGGACGTCTCATTGAGAAGCCCCGTCTGAGCCAGGACTGGGAGGAGCTCAATCAGTTGGCCAGGTGGATTCTGGTGGGGAGGGGAGCTTTTCAGATAGAATAGAGGCCAGGAAATGACAGCCTGCTGGCCAATCCTACCCGCTAGCTATAAATAAGGTTGTAGGAGCACACAGCTACCGGGAGTGATGGCCGCTATGAGGGAGGAACTGAAAAGCTTCAATGGGGACAACATGGACTGCAAAGCTTAAGTAACTGACTCTCTGGCCTTTGCTGATCCTGGGAGACAGCGAAGAGCCAAAGGCCCTGAGCAACATTTAAGAGGCCAAAGCAGAGGGAGCAAGGGGTGGGAAGAAGGAGTGAGGTTGCAGGGGTAAGGGGAGGCCGTGGGGAGGGCCTCGGCTTGCTCTGCAGGTGGAATGGGGACTCTGGGTTCCAGGCAGGAGCATGGCCGAGAGCTCCAGTATCAAGAGACGAGCACACTCACACATCATGCAGAGAAGGGATCAGAGATCCAACAGAGTCCAGGAAACTGAAACTCTAATTGGAGCTGGGGCAAGGGGGGGTCAGGATTTGGGAGGAGGCAAAAAATCAAGGGAAGTGACAAGAGCATGAAGAGCATGTGCACAGAAACGTGGTGAGGAAGGCATGACCCGGCCCCCTTCCCCTGCAAGGATGCCCACTGCGCACATGGGGAAAGTCGCAGGAGTCAGGGCAGAGAGAACAGGTGGAGCCAGTCCACACAGGAGGGACAGAGAAAAGAGCAAACCCGAGGATGGCGTCCGCAGCTGGCCAGAGGATTGCCCACCCTTGCCCACAGCCGATGGCACGTGCTGCCCCCTGCGTCGTGTTGCAAAGGGACAGCAGTGTCGCTGGGCACCCGCCTGTTGGTTCAGGGCCACAGAGTCGGGGGCAACACGAAACTGTAGCTGGAACTCTGCTATTACATCAAAGGGACTCAGCTTGCTCGAGGCAGGTTGTTGGAAGTCCAGCAGGTGTCTATGCTGCGTCCCTGGGGACATTCTAGGCTCAGTAGGTTCTTGCCCAGGGCTCTCTATGTCCAGCGGGATGTCAGCCTGGACAGTCAAATGCCATGTGCCCGAAGATTACCCCCAAAGCATGGAGGTTTCCAAGAGGCTGGGGTGGCCAAAGAGCCCTGGCTTGTTGTGCTCAGTCCCCATATCCTTAAGAACTTCTGCGTGTCCGTGTGCTTGTGTCTGTCCAGCCTTCGCTGCAGTCCTTGGAGGGAAGAGCTGAGCCGCAGAATGAGTGAGATGAAACGCACTTCAGCAGGCTGCGTAGGAGAGGGGCACCCCTTCCCCAGAGATCGGGGGGCGGAGAAGGGATGCCCAGGGGACACGGCAGCAGCCTGAGTGAACAGACTGTCCACACCAGTGGTCTGGAGAACTCAAGGAAGAAACGAGTGATACCCAGCTGTGCTTTTGGCAAAGAGGAGACAGCACTGTCTACTGAGACCAAGACACTAGCAATGAGACAAGGAGGCTGAGAGGTGGGCAGAGGATTCACCCATACGCAGCCCAGAAAGAAGAGTGGGGTCGTCATCAGAAATAAGGGGCTGCCATGTGATGTGGCTACATATGGTCATTTCTTGATCAGCCGAGCATCCTAGGCTGAATTGGATCCTGCCATCCCCCAAAAATATGTTGAAGTCCTAACCCTCAGTACCTGTAAAGGAGGCCTTATTTGACAGGGGTCACGGCAGACTGAATTAAGTTAAGAGGAGGTCCTACTGGAGTATGGCGGGCCCCTAATGCAGCATGACCAGTGTTCTCCCCTGAAGACGGCCAAGTGAGGACTCAGACGACACAGGGAGGAGGCCGCGTGAACGAAGAGGCAAAGACGATAGTGATTTGCCACAAACCAGGAATATCTGGGGCTAGCAGATCCACAAGAGGCAAGGAAGGAGCATCTTCTACAAGCTGCAAGGACTACTGAGTTTTTCCTGTATAAGTAATTAATTGGATTATGGAAAAGACCACTTCTGTGTATAGGCAAACTGTCCTATGCACGAACTAATCACAGGTAGCACCTCTGAAGACAAAAATCAGCTGCCCACAGTTAGATAAAGTCCAGACCTCTTTCTTGCTGAGACAATTCTCTTTCCGTCAAACAAAACTGTTGGCAAAACCCGAAACATGGCGAAAGCAAAGATGCAAGTTGGGGTCATGATCACAGGTGAGCATCTGTTAGCTGAGTGAGCATCTGAGATGCGTGAGAGATGAACCCTGTGGGTTCAGGTCTGTGACCAAGTGTCTAGAAACCCACCTTCCATCAGCGGACCCCGGACTTGCCACTTGCCCAGCGTGGGAGCTCGCAAGCCCAGGAGGGAGCTGCCTGCCGACCCCAGGGGGTGGCTCGTGTCTCCTCCTCATTCAGCCCGTCAGAGTCTGTGCCTCCTTAACTGAACACCCAGCTCCGGGTTTTCCAGCGCACCCACTCAGCTCTATCCAGAGTAAGCCCAAACCTCTGCTCTCCGTTTGCTCACTCCGTGCAGTGATTCTCAATCAGCTGAAAACTCTGGAGAAGAATCTAAGCGCTTCCCTGAATGGGTCCCTAAAATCACAACAGGAAATAGGACCCTTTTTTGGATACTGCAGAACTAACTTCGTTTTCAGCTTGTTTGGGTTTCTTTATTTGTTTTCGTCTCATTGAAGGGGAAAGACATCTGCGCATTTTTATAAAAATATGGCAGTCGTCGCCAGAGAGGAAGAAATCTGAAGCTAGGGCAAAAAAAAAGGAAGGAATAACAAAAACAGCAACCATCTCAAGTAAAGAAAGAAAATGACTACAGGACACAGTGAGGAACGGAGACCAGGGCATCTGGTCATGAAGCAGATGGGATGCAAAGTAGGGGTTCCAGCAAGGTCAGGAAGAAAAGAGGCCCCTGCTTCCAGACTCAGCAGGTGGGGGAGAAGCAGAACTAAGTGGGGTCAGAGGCCAGCATCTGTCCTAGACGGTCCATCAGAGCCAAAAGCAGGGCCAACCAGGAGGAGAAATGGTATCTCGGGTTCAGTAGGAGGCACTGCCCCAGCAGGGCACAGGGGAGGGAAGAAACACTCAACACTCAACACTCAAAAAAACTCTGCTTTCTGCCCTGGGAACGAGGGCCTTCCTTTGTGGGCCGGTGGGGATGGGTGAGGCTGAGGGCGACAGGGCCAGTTGGGTGTCATGGGAACGAAGAGGACAGGCAGGTTGAGTTTACCATGTTGACTTTGGAGTATTTTCAATTCCTGCAGTTGTTGGGTTCTATCATATGCAAACAGCAGCACATTTTAGGAACCCAAAACATGACTCATTATGTGGAACAAATAATGACGCACACCTACGGTGACTGTGGTGAGCAGGGTTGGCTCTCCCACTGCCCTTCCCCCCACCCGACTCTCACACAGAAAGAGGTCCACCCAGAGGTTAACGGAATTAGACCATCTGATCACAGTGGGTATCAGAGTCACATGCAAAGAAATACTCAGCGTTTTTAACTCAGGCTATAACCTGAATTATCAGGGGGCCACCTCTGGGCGGAAAAAAGAGAGAGAGAGAGAGACAGAGAGAGAGAGAAAGATGGTATTCCTAATTACCTTTTACTTTGTTTTGGACAAACTCTAATTACAACGCCTTTGGTTGGAGGGGCAGGTGATTTTGATTTTTACCTAGGAACTTTGCATGGTCAATAAAAATCAAGAAATGAAGAGAAAAAAGAACTGTAAGCTAAACAGATGAAAGCTTCAGGGCCCAAAGGGGACTGAAGTCAGTTCAACAGAAATAATGAAGGAATGTAATGTAATGTAAATGTAATGTAATTCATTAAGAAAAGCTAGTTACAGCTTCAGTTTAGGAAAACAATTCATGTTGCCCTTTGTTATTTATTTTTTTTTATTTTAAAGATTTTATTTATTTGACAGAAACACAGCAAGAGAGGGAACACAAGCAGAGGGAATGGTAGCAGGAGAAGCAGGCTTCCTGCCGAGCAGGGAGCCTGATGCAGGGCTCGATCCCAGGACCCTGAGATCATGACCTGGGCCGAAGGCAGACGCTTAATGACTGAGCCACCCAGGCACCCCTCATGTTGCCCTTTGGAAGGGTACAGAGTCATTTAAAAACTGGAGAAAGTTTATGAGGATCTTCTCTTGTCTACAAGGGAGTCTTTTAAAGGTAACCCGGTGGCTGGTTTGACTTTACTATTTGGAAAAATGCTTGTGTCGTGTTTATATATATACATACATGAATAAATGTGCATAAATACTGAGCCTAAGGCAGCTGTTCTCAACCAGACACATTTTCTCCCCCAGGAGACCTGTGGAAACTTCTGGAAATTTTTTTATTGTCACAACTAGGTAGAGAGGGATGATCCTGCTTCTAGTGAGTACAGATCAGCAACAGACGCTGCTAACCACGCTCTGAGAACCAGGAGCCCCGCACTGTACACACATTGAAGAATTCTCTCTTCCAAAATGTCAACAGTACTGAGGTTGAGAAATTCTCGTCTACATAGTTTGTACTTGACAGAAAGCCAGTAAATCTTTGTAGAACTTGAAAGCTCAAAATAATAAATAGGGGGCGCCTGGGTGGCTCAGTGGGTTAAAGCCTCTGCCTTTGGCTAGGTCATGATCTCAGGGTCCTGGGATTGAGCCCCCATTGGGCTCTCTGCTCAGTGGGGAGCCTGCTTCCCCCTCTCTCTCTCTGCCTGCTTGTGATCTCTCTCTTTCTGTCAAATAAATAAATAAAATATTTAAAAAATGATAATAATAAATAGGATTGGGCAATTGCAAGATTTCATCTTGGTGCAAGCTATCAAGTAAAGGGATGACGTGTGACGCACATATCTATCCATAAGATCGTGCGTGTGCACGTGTGTGTGCATGTGTGCACGTATGCGTGTATGCGCATGTGTGTGTGCAGGCAAATTCACACAGGCACATGCACACACACAGAGGGCTCGATTTCAGCGGGCACACCGCACTCAGGACACGGTACAAGGCCAGCCTCTATTCTGACTGCTCAGTGAGCACATGACCAACTTCCAGTCCAAGATTGAAAGGAAGTCTTCTGGGGCTTTGGGGTTTCTTTAAAAACAAAAAAAGACACAAGGAATCTGGCTTCTGCTGCTAGATATCATCACCCCTGGATGCGGTGCCTGAAACCACATCAGGGATTCAGTACCCCCAGGAGGGACTGTCTGAAGGTCGCACTGCCAGAAGGTAGGGGGCAGAGAGACCAGGGACACTTTGTGCCATCGAAGGAAGTTAACTCCAGAGACCCGGATCCCAATGCCCTGGGAATGTGACTTAGACTTTAAAACTGATCAAGCTCTTTGGATCTACCTGTGGCCGAAAATTGTCTTTTCCCCAGTGTCTGACAATTTCATGAAATGCTAGTCATCTCCCACTTTTAGATATAACGAGAAATTAAGAAAGAATGCACACGAATCTACCGATAGCTCTGATACGACATCAAATTTCCTGAACTTCAGACCATAGCGTAAAAACCAGCTTAAATTCAATGCGTGGTCCTCAGCGTTAGCCCTCTTGTTGTCGTCCCCAACACTGATAGTACCTCTTCCCTTCTACTCCGAAAGAGCCCCACACAGATGCCCGTCCACACTGACCTACAAAACGAGTGACATTCTGATTTCTTGAGAAATGAAGAAACTGTTTCTCTTTGGAAGTGGCAACAGCTCGCTTTTGAGCACGAGTAACCAGGCATTACAGACAAACGAGGTGATGACCGGCAGTGACCGGCAGACTCACCGTTGAGCCATTTGGAGTTGTACTGCGCCGTGCGGAGCGGAGGCAAGATCCCCAGGCTCCGGTAAATGGCGGGATCCCGTCCGGGAAAGTCCATGGCCGTGGCGGCGTACAGCTCCCCGCCGGCCGTGAGAAGAGCCGTGGAATTGTGCTGAGGACTGTAGGGACAGCGGGCCATGCCACTGATCTGATCATGGATCTCGGTCAGGTTACTCAACTGCGGGGGAGGATGAAAGAGACGAAACCAATTATCCCCCATGAAAGCCCTAGAACAGCATCGGCCCGACCCACGAATGACGTGTGTGTGATGAACTCTCTGGGGTTCAGGACAAGCCACGGTGGAGGTGTGCGCCGTGACTCTGATGGAAACACCCTGTGCTGGACTTGGCTGGAGGACCACCATCTCCCCCATCCTCCCTTCGAGCTGCTGGACCTCACACCATTAAACTCACAAAAAACAAAGTAAGCTGATTGTACATGGGTCCCCTGATAATGCACGGCCCTGCAGATCTTTCCACTTCAATAAAGAAAACTTCAATATTGAGAGAAACGCAAACCACAATTAGATTATGTGCAATTTTATCACCGTAAGGGAATTAAAATGCTATGAATAGCCCCAAACTGTGCTCACAGATAAGGATGCGTACTATTTCGGACCACGTAGACCAGATTTCCAAGACTTCGTCAGTTTTCAGACAACCCACTTGGGGTCTTGCAGGCATCTGGTGTGAACCCAGCTTCTCAGATGCTGGATTCCCAACGGATCCTTAACTGAGAAGAGTTCCACGGGCTTCTTCATCCTGACCTGGGTAGTAGCTGAGCACAGGGGCTACACAGGGGCCCTAGACACACTGCCTGCTCTGCCCTTAGAGGTTAGCTCTGGGCCAGTCACTTCAATTCTTTATACCTCAAACTCCTGTTTTGAAACAACAGGGACCCAAAGGGTAACTACCACGTGGGGGCGAGAACCACCATCTGAGTCGGTGCAAAGCACTGAGAACAGGGAACGACACCAATGGCGCCCCCTGTGGGCAACACTTCCATCCTCCTCATCATCCTCCCTGTATCTCCAATAACTGCCATTTGGTTATTGGAAAACATTGATGATGATACAATCAAGCTTTGAGAGAAGTTATGTAAGCTAGGAAATTAACATAACGCTATTTCTTCATCATGCTCCCCGAACAATATCAAACCCCTATCTCGAATTAGGAAGACCGCATATTTGCTCTGACAACCCTACAGATCTATGGGTCTAAGACACAGGAGCCAGAAGGTCCTGTCCCAATAAGGACAGGTTAAAAGAAAGAGAAAGAGGACAGGGTAGAACTTCGCTTTACCCAGGGTTTGGGCTTCATGTGTTGGCTTGCTTTCATTTTTCTGACATTGCCCTTATCTGCTTGTCAATCACATTTTTGTCTTTTGGACTATTTAATTCAGGCCATTTAATACTTCTCGGTATCTCTATAGTAAACCAGGATAAATGAAGAATATGTTGAGGATTACCATTTAGGATCACTGAGGGGGAAAAGGGGCAGAAACAGTTTAGAAACAAACTGAAATTTAATGAAACAAGCTGGAGTTACTTCCAGCTCCTTGTATCCTAGGCAAGATGATTAGTAATAAATCAATACATCAAATATATATTCCATTTGCAAAAAGATAGTTTTTTTTTTTTGATTGAAAGAACAACTCCCTAGAGAATGGAAATACATGTAAAACTGCAGCTTTAACAGGATGTTCGGATTTTCCTGGCATTAAATTCTGTCGAGGCTCAAAATGAAGACCTACCGAGCGGTTGGTGCAGACAGGTGTGAAAGCGTTTGTCCCACAGGTAAATAACCGGTCGCCACCCACCAAAAGCACCCGGATGTAGTTCTGACATTCCTCCTGGGGGGGAAAAAAAGCACACAAAACATGTTAACCAGCCTGAACACAAGAGGAATGGGGAATGTGAATATATTTTGACTGGCTAATAAATTACATGGTAATCGATTACCATCGGTAATCGGTAAAACAAAACAAAAAACCTCTTAGATACTGACCCCCCAAAATAATAAACTGTTAAATACTCTGACCTCCTCTATCTGCACACTTGTTCAGTAGAAGATATTTATGAAGCTAAACATACACATTCAATTAAAATCTCGAAGCATGTATCTTTTTTGGATGAATGTGGTTTTATTCTGAATCGTACCTAACAATGCAAACCTGAAATCGCCTTTGATATGTGTTTGTTAGAAGAATGAATAAAAGGAAACCTCTTGTATGTCCCTCATGAAAAACTGTCTTAGAAAACTTTCCAGAACTTTGAAAAAAAAAAGTGTTACAAATGCTTCTCCAAATGCAAGGGTCACATGTGAAACTCTGTGTACAAATTGGAACAAGTTTGAGACATTTTTCAAAGTGCTATCCCATACATAGTGAAAATCTATAAACATTTTTTTAATTTTTGATGGAGAAGCAAAAATGTAACTAATAAGGAAAGGATGTCCAGAACACATGGGATAAACCGTTCCAAGCTGAGGGATGACCCAGAGTCGAGTGTGTTTTGTGCCTGCAAAGCATGCATAGAAAATTTGGGGCAATGTCATCTAGCGTGTGAACTTCTACACTAGGAAGCTCTTCATTCATTCAGCAAGCATTTACTGATTAGATATTCTTTGGTCGATATTGTGCTAGAGGTCATAATCTAGGCACTCCGCAGAAAATGAAAATACCAGGCCACGACAACTACTATGGAGTTGTGCAGAGAATGGAAAATTCTCTACATAAGGGGAAGAGATGGAGGAAGGCTTCCCAGGAGGTGACATCTAATGTAAGTTTTGAAGGAAGGATAGAGGGCACCTGGGTGGCTCAGTCGGTTCAGCCTCTGCCTTCGGGAAGATAAAATATAGGAAGGATAGAACTTAGCGGGGCTTCTTGGAGGAAGTGCCGTCTGACTCTTACAGGATTTAATGACCTAAAAAGGAAAAAGAAATCCCCGGCAGGGGGAGTGGAAGGTGCCGAGGCGCCCGGCTCGAGAGTGAGGTGATTTCGTCGCATATGGAAGAGGTCACACATACCCCGTGCAGTCAGACAAGGGCCCACAGTACCCAGTGAATTTGAACTATTTGTTTTCATTGCATGAAGTCTGACCTGACCCAGTGCTGAAGGGCCACTTAGTGTAGAGGCTAAACATGAGATGGGGAGATTTCGGTTTGGGAGCCAGACAAGGGAACCACTTCCCTTAATTGGGTCCTTGGCCCTTTAGTGCCCAAACCGGGCAGGGGGTGTGGAAGGGCACAGCAAGAACGTGGTAAGCCAACAGCACGCGGCTAAGAGCCAACCAAGTGGACAGAGACGATGTCACATGACCCACCACGGTCCCAATCGCACACTGCTCCGTGTAAGGAGCTCTGCATTTGACGCCGGACAACACTCTCTTCCATCAGATGGAGCCCGTATCTCCACGCCATGTTGATTTGCCATAACTCAGTCTGCTCGACTGGCCTGGTCATGAGGACGATGGAAAGAGCTAAGTCCAGGGACCAGCTTTCTCAATAGGAAGCCAGATGTCAAGGGCAGAGAATTCTCCCAATACCGTAACCAGCAAGGATAGTAACAAATTACCCTGGCTGTTAATCTGAACACACGTGGAGAAAAACAACAACAAGAAAAGGAACGAAAGGTCTAAGTGCGGTATCAGGAGAATAGAGAAATGAATGTCACCAGGAGGCAGTGTCCTGGGTAGCTGGGCAGTGTCCCCGGAGGGTGAGGAGGCTTGTTTTTATGACAAGGGAAAGGGCAGAGGGTTCAAAAGAGAAAGAACAAAACAAGACTTCAAATAGACACACGGTTATCCCTTCTGAGGCTCGGGAAGGACACAGGAGGGGCAAGGTGGCCCGGCCATGTCGGGGAACACGGGTGCACAGGGGCCTGCAGAGACAGGATAAAGGCAAGGATGAAGGCCTGAGGCCTAAGCATGTCTGAGGGAGACTCCAAAGAGACACCTTGGAGCACACAGGGAGCTGAGAGGGCTTGATGCCCTGACACGTGAGACAGACGCAGAAATGACGCTCTCATCATTAGGAGATGGGGAACGACAAACAGTGGAGAGAGGGGACTCTGTTCATTTCCTGTTATGCTTCTAGAACTCTTTCACGAAGGAGTCTAAGACATAAAAGAACTTTCTGTTGTCGTTTTAAAGCAAGAGACTGACACACAGTAGAAACGTGCAGGAAGCGAGCCTACAGCCACGAATACAGTCGTCGAAGGTAAGGTATTCCAAGATCCAACTGGGAGACAATGTCTACAGACCTGAGGGAGAGAAAGCAAGTCCCTCTCATCAGTTATGGGAAGGGAAACAATTGAGATAACAAAATGATGTTTATCTGTATCTCCCAAAAGAAAGACAAAGTGAAAATAGGACTGGAGGTCGTTAACATTCACGAAGTCCCATCACGAACTTGATGAAGCACTAATTAGGAGGACAGTCAGGGAGAGTGGGCACCAAGATGCGGACCCGTGCCAGAGAAGCAGGGAAAACCCAACTTGAACTGTTCTTTTTTTTTAATCTTGGAAAAAACTGAATAAGGGAGGGCACAATGTTATTTCAATTGGAACAGAGAACCGGAACAAGCCTGCTCAGGCACCCGGGGCCAGGTGAGACACAGTGGGTGGCTCTGCTGTCTGAGAAGGGTCACGTGCCCATGGACCACCCATCGGCTTCCCCAGCTCAGTGAGTCTGCAGGGCAGGGTGGGGGAAGAGGTCAGGGACCAGGATAATTGGACAAGGAGGCTTATGCAGTCTTTTTCTCAAGGACAGAGGACAGACCCAGCCCTGCGGACCCAAGTTGCTTGCGACACACGGGCCCTGACCAGAGTCATGTTCTAGATAGATCCCATATGCACATTGGGATAGGCTGGGGGAGGAGGGGAGGAGGTTTGCACTATCACCAACGAGGACGAGGCATGCTCGCTCCCGGGGTCCTGTAAGAGGAACCTTTGGAGGTGGGTATACCTCTGCATTTCTTCTAAACTGTCAAGAGCTGAACTCCTTTGCCCAAAGTCTGGCTCAGCTGAGCTCCAAGCTTTCCTGTCTCGCTCCCTTCAAAGTCCCCTCACGTTTAATTCACAGACTGCTTCAACAGATTCTAGAAGCAGGCTGGATGTGAATCCTAAACAAATAAATGCATCTAAAATAATGTTTTTTTTTAAGAGAAACTGGGATAAGTTCACACAAAATAGAATGCAGACCGTGTAGGAATGGAAGAAAGTTGAGGTACTTAGCTTTTGAGCAGCAGATTCTTTTAGGAATCAGAGTCAAAATTAAGAATGAAAGGAAGTGGCCCAAGGGCGGGTTCTGTAATCATCAGTCTCCTGCTGGTGATGAGTCTACGACCCAAATTCTCCTGCAGAAAATCGGGTGGATTGTGTTGTCAATCAGGGCTACAAATGTGGCCGCTTCACGGATTATCTAAATATGCAGAGGAACTGCTTGGGATGGCTTATTTTAAAGCACAGGCATGATGCCAAAGTCCCGTTAGGAGATTCTGGTATAGGTTTGTCTTATAAATCAACTTATCTAAATATCTTCGAGTTTCCTTTTCTCATCTAAGAATTTTTTCTTTTATCACATTTTTTTCTTTTATCTTTCTGTATCTTGAAAACGCTTTAAGGGAACTTAATGAATTCTGGTTTTCCAAGAAGTCACCGTGCTCATTTCCAAGGCCGCCAGCAGCCTGCCACCACACGGCTTCTGTTGCCGATAATGAGAGTCATCTATCTACATTCTGATAATACCATTGGAACACTGAAACGACCCATGTGTGCCTGCGATCCCATAGGTAGGTCAACCTGTCCTTGACTTCGAAGCACTTCTTATTTGAATTGATAGCTGGGATGCGGAGCTGCTGACTCACTAAAAGAGCTTCGAGACAGAGGCAGGCCAAGGACACGTGGCTGTGACCCAAGGATGGAACACACATGTTTTAAGGATCTTTCTCATAATGAATTCACTGGTTTTTCCCTTGTAGCGTTTCATCCTTTTTTCCCCCAAAACAGGTATGTTCTGCTTGAAGAAAGACTAACCGTGTAGAAAGATGACCTGTAAACAGGGTCCATGTCTCAGCAATGCCAGCCCATCTTTGTTAGGGGAGGGGGTGAGGGCTGGGAGCCAGGCCAGGTCTAAGCTCATCACAGCGCTCCCACTGAAAGCAGTGTGTCTCTCTTAGTGATGCATCACCTTGGTGAGCATCCAGCCAAAGAGCAATTCATAGTAACTGCACGTGCCTCTTGTATTGGATATACATTCACTGAAAGTCACGATTACTGAATCTCGGGAAACGGCGTCACCCAATCAGATGTAAATGTATATATACAGGGCATATGTACATATGAGGCACATATGTAAAAGACACACGTATTACTATGTATATATGTGCATACAGATTACAGAAGATTATTTTTTTAGAGAGTTTATTTTTTTTGAGAGAGAGTGCACGAGTGTGAGCGGGGGTAGGGGGAACAGAGGTTGAAGGAGAGGGAGAATCTCAAGCAGACTCCATGCTGAGCTTGGAGCCACACCTCGCTCCCACGACCTTGAGATCATGACCTGAGCCAAAATCAAGAGTCAGATGCTCAACTGAACACTGAACCACCCAGGTGCCCCCAGATTACATAAGTTTAAATAAATATACAGACTCGCTGTTACAGTGATATTTATAGCTAAATATATAGATGTACATATCTAGAAATAGGTATCTATAAATACACACATATGTATATGAAGTATGATAATATTTATCGTGTGCTATATAATGCATAGTATATTGATATGTTAAAGTGTATTTATTATGCATCTCTTTACATAATGCGACTATTTTCAACTGAACTCCATTGGGAACTTCTTGGGGATACCTCAATTTAAAAAAAGAAATGAATCTTCCTGCACAGAATCTCCACAGGTTGTTAGTGTCCCATCTAAAGAATCCTCAATGTTTGCAGTAATTATAGAAAATAAATGCAGGGTGCTGCATGCATTAACTCCAGAATTCCAAATACTGGCACTTCTGGTGACCGTATCCAGGTTCCCCCCCCACCGAACTCCCCCCAGCCCCACATGCCACCAGGTTCCTAGGCAGGATGGAGTCATGGTAGCTTCCCCCCAATGTCACACCGACTCCTCCGTTGTCTGAGTGACATGGCGTGGAGGTGGGTCGAAGAGGCAGTAGGTGGTACGCACCCCTCGGGGTTAAGCTACCTAGTTCTCCCAGGCAATCAGCGAGGCCTTGGCCTCCTTCTCGGTCACGGATCT
>CM053607.1:4409842-4499311 GCA_028646535.1 Procyon lotor
AGAGGATCTCAGGCAGACTCTACACTGAGCACAGAGCCTGATGCGGGGCTCGATTTCACAATCCTAAGATCCACCTGCGTGGAAATCAAGAGTCCGGTGCTTAATTGACTGAGCCACCCAGGCGCCCAAGAACAGGTGGTTTTTTGATATATGTAACACCTAGGACATTTTGTTTAAAAATGGAAATTTTTTTGGTATACTTTTACAATAAATTCCAGTGAACATCACCCACATTCCCCTCCCCCTTTTGGTCCATTCTCAGTAGCGACTTTGCTATTCGACCAGTGAGAGTTGGCAATTCACTGCCAAACACTGTAACTTTAACCAATTTCCTATGAAGGAACTCAGCTGTATGGCCCTGGTGGGGCCCAGAGACACACATCTGTGGGTGTCAGAGTGGAACACTGTGCTCAAAGGAATTAGGCTCCCACAAAAGCATCCCACTTCCTGGAACCTGTGAATGTTCCCTTGCATGGGAAAGAAGGGCTGTGACAGTATTAAGGATCTGGAGATGGGGAAATTATCCTGGATTACTTGGCAAATCCTAACTACAATCAAACGTACCCTGAGAGGTAGGCAGAGAAGGACCTGCATACACGGAGGATGCGGCGTGACCCCAAGGCAGAGATGACAGCAATGCGGCCACAAGTCAAGGAAGGCCAGCAGCCACCAGAATCCAGAAGAGCCAAAGAACAGACTCTCCCCCAGAACCTCCAGAGGAAGCAAGGCCTTCGACACTCTTCGATCTCAGCTCCATAAAACTCATTTTGGACTCTCAGCCTCTCCGACTAGGAGAGAATGGAGTTCTGTTGCTTTATGTCACCACGGGTGTGTTAATTTGTCACAGCAGTGATAGAAAAATAATGCAGGTGTATGTATACATGAACTACACACATGCACATGTGCACGCGCACACACACAGACAAATGATTTTAACGTGAGCAGGTGGGTAAATTCATCTCCGTGTCTCTGCCAAGTATCCGAGGTAGTCCCTATAAACACGAAAGCTGCATCTCTGACTTCGAAGAGCTGTGGGAGGGGCTCATGCTGGGATTCGGGGAGCACTGAAGGGGAACACCGGGCCCAGAGGTGGGTCGGGATGAATCAAGGGCAGTTCCAAGAAAGGCAGTGCTGGATGGACATGAAGGGACGGAGCAGCGAGTGAGGAGATGCAAGGGTGGGTTAAGTTGATTGGCACCAGTCAAGCAGCCAGTGCGAAGCCTGGAATGCTAAGCAAGTGGATTTGTGTGAGGAACTCAAAGTCACTGCTGCAGGGAATGGAGAAGGACATGGCTTAATAGGCTGGCACGCAGCTCAGGACAGGACTCATGAACCAGGCCATTCAGTTCAGGGCTTCTCATGAGCCAAGAAAAGCCATGAGGAAGATGGTAAGCAAGATGCCAGCACCGTGAGTTGAGTAAATGAGAAAGACCTCTGGGGCGTGCTTGGGCCCGGGGTGGAGGGCAGTGGGCCAACAGGAGACTGGTGAGAGGCTGAGTGGCAGGCCACCCGCAGGCAGACGTGAGAGGCTGAGAGACGGTGGGACGACAGGATGACCGTGGACAGAAGGGTGACCCCCCTCTTCAGTGGGAAGAGCACTAGTTACTGAAAAAGTAGATGTTGAGGTGAGGGGGAATCCCACACGCCCAACCTGACCATTGGGTGGACATCAGTAGCCCAAGTCTGCCTCATCTGTAATAGGAAACTCACTCCCACACACTCCTATGGCTGGACCAGGCGCCATGCACGATCCTGGACTGCCTTCTTTACACCCCCCTAAGTAACTTTAGTGCTGGAAAAGTAAACCTACCTTTACCATGCTGGTTGAAGAAAAACATAACAAGATAATAAGTCTATTTCCCAAATGGCAAAGTAGTTGACCAAAAGAAAAGATTCATAGGCTATTTGGATCACCACACTTTTGATCAAATACACTTTCAGTTCATTGGTAATAAATTCTGGTTTTTCAAAACTAACTGAAAAAAAAAAAAGACAAGCAAGCAAATGATATCAATCACATGAAAGGTACAGCTAACATTAGAGAAATTCATGCTAGTTTAGCACGGGAACTTCGCCTTTAAAGTCAAATGATCATGACTTATTTGCTTGGAATTCCATGTCCTGAGTCAAGCAAATGTGATTAAGTGAAAACAGAAATGCAAAACAAGGGAAAACTTATAACCCCTGACATACAGGACATTTAGCAAAGCTAAAGAAGTCGAAATTTGTAAGTGGAAGAAAACAAGAAAAATAGAACAGAAGAAAAATTAAGTTTTTCGCATCTGTTAGGCTTACATTTCTCTTCGATTTTCACACACGTGGAAAATTCAGAAAAAACTATGCTACTAAAAAGCTAGTATTTATTCTGCTTCCAGAACAGCTAAAATCAGAATTAACGCTAAAGTTTCAGGAAGAACTTGGGTCTCATAATTCTTAATATCAACAGAGGAAATTTCACGCCATTTTTCAGGACCACTTTGGGTCCATGAATTTTTCAGGTGTTGACTGAGTTCCAGGAGACCCAACAGATAAACCTGTGGTGCAGAAAGTTCTGGCTCCATGTGGAGCTGACACGATGTTCCCAGCATAACTGGTATAAAGGAGAGGAAGACAATAGCAGAAACCAGAAATCAGACAATGAGGGACAGTAAAACATCCTGAAAGAGCACCAGCAAGTTACATCTGGCAAAATATCCCAGAGTTCCTGATGGGGATGAGTCTGCTAATTTTCTGCCCAACACTACACACATTCTCCTCTCACGAGCCACGGGAAACAGGCACGACGATCAGATTCCCCCTATACAGCATGTGGCAAGGGAGGTAACTCACCCAATGCCACCAAGATATTAAGTGGATGATGCAAGATTTGAACTCAGGTCATCTGGCTTCAGCATCCACTGACTTAGCCCATGTGCTCTGGCCCCATCTCTCAGTGAGTGGGGCGCCAGGACCTCCCAGACTCCTAATCCCTTCCTACCTCACCAGGGGCCTACTGAAAGATGGCGTTGGCTTGCTTTGAATTTGTCAGAGGAAATAAAATATGTTGCTAATGGGAAAAGACGGTGGGGAAAGAGAAATAAAATGGTTTGTTTGAACAGATGATGCCTCTCCACCTTGTCCTCACAGAAACTGCTGACAAAACCATTATGGTTTCAACGCTGATTCCATATGAACTCATTCGCTTGAACATTTCGGCCGGCAAGCCCTCCCACCTGAGTTCTGAAAGGGCCCTCAAAACCCAAAAGTAAATTTAACGGAGAGTAGCCTATCACTCTGCAATTCTGTGGCATTATCCAAACCCACAGGGAACCACAGCAAAGGCAAGACATAGAGCACAGACGAGCAGTCAAGTGTATATACAATCCCATCTCCCAGCACATCGCACTGGGGTAAATATACTACACTACATACAGGTGATTCACACTGGGTTATAATCCCAAAGTCAGTTCATGTACTGGATCTGGGAGAATAAAGGAAACGCTATCCCAAAGAGAAACCATGCAAGTTGAGTTGATAAGCACCACGGTCAACAGTGAAGGACCCACACATCTCACAGGCATGGCCAAGGAAACACACTTGAGTTTCCAGTCCGAGATTCTAAGATTCCATGTCCCTCCCATTCTAGTGAAAAGTGGGTTCTTACTCCCCACGTGTCACATAGAGGCCAACCCCTTTCTCTCATAGCACAGGGCAGGGGAACTCTGGGGGAGTGTGACAGACCACTGAAGAGGCACCATCAGGCCCCGGGAAAACAAGGACAAGGAACAGGGGGACCCGGTGTTCTCTTGGCTTCTCACCCTCGGTGGGAGCTAGCCCACCTTTTCTCTCAGGCTCTATTCCGTGGTCCCAAACAGTCTCATAATTCCCACTGCTGTCCACTTACTGGAGGACACACACCCTTTTGGAATCTCCCTAAATGGCCCCAAAACTGGCAATAGTACCATTATTAAAGAGGGGAGCCAAGCATTTCTCCTGAAGCCATCACACAGGCTGTAGAGAAGCACTGCGCTTTCAATGTAGTATTTTCTAGAACAGTCAAACCCTAGGAGCACTAATATCTCTGAAATAACTCAAGTTAACAGAGTTATCCTCACTTCCTAAGGCCTATAGGTCTGATTAAGCTGAATATTAAGAGAAGTAGATTTTTCTTCTTTGTTTGTCCAAATAAGATGACGTTTCCTCATACACATCTATATATGTGCTCTCAAGGGCAACTGGCTTAATGGATTATGATGATGGATAATTAGGTCTCTTAATTATTTTCTCGGGATTATTGCAGCGGTGAAAATCAAACCACATACACATACATCCAAATAACAATTATAAAATATTTAATTGCTTTTTAATTGAGAAATGATTTCTCATTTTGAGAATGATCTCTGTCCCAATGTGTTCATCATTTTTGTTGCATATTCAAAGACCTTATCAGTCTATTTATAACTATTTTGATTGGTTTACCTTCTATGGTATTTTGACAAATGTCATTTGTAATTAGTTAGATTTGTGTTCAAACGAATACATAATCTGGGTGATTCGGCCGACGCATAATGTTTAATTACCCAATTTTAATTGAATCTATTTAAAAAATGGATGAGCAAGTCCACAAGTGACCTACAAAATCTCAGAATCTCACCTTTTCTAGGCACTAGACTCTGAGCATTTCCAAAGGATTTCATCCCTAGGCCAGCCAATATTTGCTTTTCCTTTAAATAATGATGAGTCCCAGGAAAAAGAAACTCATAGCTGAGGGAATAGCTTCTATATTCCCTTTACATCAGTGATAAATAAAAATGTCACTCCATAATAATCCTAAGATGACAAAGTAAAGTTTTTCCTCCAATGTGTAAAAACACAAAGGACAGTCATTGAAGTTCGTCTGAGTTTATTAGCACACTCACCATATATGAAATATGGAGAGAAACTCTATGCCGCCCTTATGTAATCATTTTTTAAAGCTTTATTTTTTTTTAAGATTTTATTTATTTATTTGAGTGAGAGCTCATGAGCAGGGGCAGAGGGAGAGGGAGAAGCAGACTCCCCCACTGAGCAGGAAGCCAGACGTGGGGCTTAATCATAACCCCAGCTGAAGGCAGTTGCTTAACCAACTGAGCCACCCAGGTGCCCCTCGAGATTTATTTATTTATCTCAGAGAGAGAGAGAGCATGCAAGCGAATGGTGGAGAGGGGCAGAGGGAATTTTCAGGCAGACCCCCCACATGATGTGAGCTGAAACCGGGAGTCAGATGCTTAACTGACTAAGCCATCCGGGTGCCCCTGTCATCATTTTAATTGGTTCTATGCCAAGGAAACACTCTGAAACAGGGGATGCTAATTAGCCGGTATATTTCTATGTCATCCATCTTAACTTGTAAACACATTCAACTAATATTTACTGAGCACCTATTACGTGAAAGAACGTTAGTTACATGATTCTTCCTAAAGCCTCCTGCACTTTGGAAATTCTCAGCGTAACAAAGGTGAGAGAAAGGGAAGAGAGTAATTATAAAACCATTTAGGATGTAGAAGTATATAGCCAGAGAACATCGAGAAGCGAACATCCAGAGTGGCAAAGACGGAGAGCCACACCAAGAAACTCAGCTGGACTTCCACGGGAGCGGGGATGGAAGAAAACCAGAGCTTCTCCTGGCAGAAGAAAGGGGTGCGTGCTTGCTGGACAAGGTAACCACACGTGTAAGGTCTGTGGAGGGAAAAGGCATCCCACGTTCAGGGACCTGCGGGAGATGTGTCTGCTGAAGCCCGGGAGGACGGGTGGGGATTAGCGGACGTGGAGGCTGGAAAGGGAGAGAAGGACAGAAAGACTCTGAAGCCTCTTACATGATGCAGTTTGAAAACAGGACGTTTTACATTTAAGCATTTGAAGTCTTAAGGTAACACAGTAACTTACCTACATTAAGACACTAACCATAGTCAGAGGCAGGGGAAACTGAGGCACAGGACATGATAAACAACTGCTCAAGGTCAGAAGGCACATGAAGGATCTAAGATTGAACCATGAACAGATATGCAGCTTAAAAAAAGGGGGGGGGATGCCTGAAAGAAAAGGGTTAAACAAATGAGAAAATAAAAAACTAATGAAAGAAGGTGACCTAGCTGGAACCCAGTGAGGAGAAAGCAAAGACGCCAAGTTCAAGACACCCGAGTAAGACAGAATCAGTGGTGGAAATGGGCAGAAGGCACAGGTGTAGGGACAGGCTGGGACAGAAACTCCCGACAGCTGTGCGCGCTCTGGACAGAGGGTCTCGAGCTGGTTCTCTAAGGTCAGTTCGAGACGCTCCATTCCAAGGGAGCCGATGGTGTGAGAAAGTATTCTATCCACCAGGAAAGCAGCCAAGTTGGAGGTAAACACAAAGCCTGATGTCTCTTGATCCTTATAGTCACCTCTGCCTGGAAACAAAGGGCGCGTAGTGACATAAGGGTGGCTCACAGGTCTTAGTTTGGCTTTTGTTTTGCTCTTTTTGGGGAGGGGAAGGGAACATGAGTCACAATAGCTCAGTCATCAACCTGCCTTCGCCAGAGCTGGTTAACCTGCAGGGTCTGAGCCCAGGTGCTGGCTGTGTGACAGGGATGACGAAGGGTACCCCAAGACCCTTACGTGAAATATCCTTGTTTAGAGGGATGGTTTGCTCTAACACAAAGCACATGGCTTGAGCCCCGTGACACTGAGGTTGAGAACATTCCATAGTTGGTTCTCTTGGACAACAGAGTGCAATGTCCATCATACCACTAGACTATCTAGAGAGTTGACTTCTCCTTCCCTCTAGAACCACTTTCTTCCCATGGCCTGCAGCCTACAATGCCCAAGTTTTCTTCGCTCACTAGCTGCTCCTTCTCAGTCTCCTTACCCTCTGCTAGGTCTCCCCCCAAGGTGGCATGCCTCTGGCATCTGCCTGAGACTCCCATGGTTCTTCTCGACCCTTCCTCCTTGGGGTGTATCAACTGGTCCCATGAGGGTAAAAACCATCCATATGCTGGGCCTCCATTCCTGTCTACTGTCAACAATTCATTCTTCTCTCTTCTGGACACATCCCTCAGGATAGCCAAAAAAGGCATCTCATGGTACCCAAATCACCACACACGATTCCTCTGAGTGTGCTCCAGCTTGTTTTTCCCCCAAGTTCTGTTCCTGTCACCACCCACTCAGGTAAAAAATAGGCAAGCTATCCTTGATTCCCTTCACATACTCACTGCCAACATGCAATCCACCAGTAAATCTCCTGCAAGTAACAAACCAAAAAAATCCCAAATCCATCCATTTCTCCACCAGTATCTCTTGACTAAACTACTGCCACCATCTCCCAACTGGTGTTCTTCTTCAAGTCATCCTCCATCATAACCATTTCTCTACATCTCAACCAAACTACCTTTCTAACATGAATATTAGCTCATGTCTCATATCTTCCACCAGCTTGGCGTTGTATTTAAAATCTAGGGTCTTCAGCCTTTCCCAAAAATGTCATGAGATCATGCCCCCATTTCTCAGACCATCGGTAATCTCATCCCTCTGCCCCTTGACCACTATGATCCTGCAACTCTAAACTTCTTTATATTCCTTTAGCCTACCAAAGCTGTTCCGTCTTCTGGACCTTTGGATTTCCTGGTCTCCCTCTCCAGAAGTCTCTTCCTCTCGCCTCCACCCCACACCTCATTGCTCAGATGTTAGCTCACACATTACTCCCTAAAAGTGGGCTGCTGCTGCCCACCTAGCATACAGGAGCCATAACGATACTGTCTACCCGATTATTACATTTGTATTCTTGGCAGCAGACTGACCATTTTCTAACCCTTTCCTTAACTATCAATTGATTAAATATTCGTCTCCAACTATAATCAAACTTCTAGGAGAAGAAAGTCCTTTTCTTTGGTCACCATTTTACTTCCTGCCCTTGGAAGTCTGACCGCCACAAAGGACATCCTAATTAAATACGTGTTGAAAGAAGTCAGGAATCTAGAAATTCAGAAAGGCACAATGACTTTGCTTTAGGAACTTTCTGAGCAGAGGGCAACAGGTTCAAGGAAAACTTCACCACAGTTGTTAAGACCATGGGGTCCAAGAGGAGTGACGTTTAGGCAAATCATTTTGCACTGCTGAAACTCAATCTTCGCATCCATACAATGGGAACAATAATCGCTGTACTTCCTGTTTCCTAAGATTGTTGTGAGATGCAAAGAGATGGATGTGTAAACTCTCTGTAAATTCCAGGGCAAAGTAAGTCAGTAGGAGTAGCTGGGCTTGGAGTCTTCGGTCTAGAACTGGAAAGCTCGTTTCTTACCATTGATGGATTTGCTGACCCAATAGGTGTGTGAGGCATAAGCAGGTGGTGGGAGTCAACATCTGGCCCTGAAGAGTTTTGCATTTGGCAGCAATCCAGAGAATGACTCCTCCACCAGGTAAGAAACACAGAGAAAACTCCTTCATCAGCATCTCGGCACAGGAGCCTGTACTGAAGACCTTCAGACTGCCCCATGGATGAAAATCGGGTCACCCTTTGCTTCCATTGGACACGTGGCTCATGAACTATCACATTGGAGAGACAGCCACAAAACTATTCTAAGGAGGAAAAGTAAAGCTTAGCACACCTGGCAAACTATTTCATATGCATATTTCATAGATATATATGTAATTTCATACACAATATTTTTTCATACCAAACTAAATTTCACTGCAAGTCAGTAAATGAAGTCACAGCTTCTGTATTATACCTGAAAATGGCCATCAAAATGCTCAGCTCCATCACAAAACATGTGGTTGACATTATAGATGGAGACTGCATAGCCCTTAAAGATTAATTAGCATTTCTCCCTGCAGTAGATGAGGCCAGCGAACACTATTCAGAATAAATGAAGCCCCCTAGCCTCTTCCTTCCACCACTTTACTCCTAAGGCATCCCTCGTGACTCAGAACCCAAGTCAGGTCAGCCTGGCATCCTGGTGCTGGCCATGACTTCCAGATGTTTCTCAGGGGCAAGGCCAAGCGGCACGAGTGGGATGGGTCAGCAAGGTTCATGCGTAGGTTATATACAAGAGTGAGCAGAAAGGGGGTAGCCTCTGGACAGCTCTGCACACAGATACTGAGACCTGAAGGAAGCAGAAAGAAGCACAGCCAAAGGTCAAAGGTCAGGGTGGTCAAGGTGGTATCACTGAGCCCGAAGACCAGCGGCCTGGGATGCTCATTTAGACTGAATACTGAAAAACGACTGAGGAGGAACCCTGGGGAGATGAGTTGTCAGATGCCATGACATGAAAATTAAATAGAAATATTCACGCTGATTTGGAAAGACCCTCCAGAGAAGTTCCAAGTCTAACCCTCTTCCCCTCAACTGGCTTCTCAAATGCTAGTCTGAGGCATACAGATTCATTTGCATTCTTAAATTAGAAGTCTCCGTGCAGCATAATTCTCCTGTGCAATAAAATCCCTGACCATTCGGTTCAAAATGTACAGGTCAAATCCACTCAGTCTCGGGGACACTGTCTGGTGACCTAATGAAGACAGAGAGGCAGGCAGGCTGCTGATCCAGAGGGGACACGGAAAGTCTAGCTGTCAGTCTGTCTTCTCCACTTGCAGACTCATAGGCAAAATCACAGGTCCCTCTCTCCTCCTTTGTAAGACCATGGAAGTCCTGTTCTCCAGCCACCCTGGGGTTTATCTGGGGCAGGGAGAGCTGGGCTGAATCCTGGCTACTACGTGATCTACGAGAATCTTTATCTTTCTCTCATCCTCATTATTCCTCATTGCTTAATGGGTATAATAAACACCAAGACCCTCGAAGGGTCGTGGCAAGTATGAAGGAGAATTTTGAAATGGCCTTGAATATACAGCCTGCACACAGTGAGCCTGCAAATCTGTTTAATGATTTCAATTATTTCTTAAAAATCCTTTCTCATCCCATCCTAATCCTCCAGGTATCTGTGTGTAGCTTGGAAACACAGCTACAATGGAAGGGAGAAATGCATACAGCTACTGGACACAAGTTCGCTTTTAATATTCTTCAAAGGTTCAGAGTAACAAGTATTTCCATGTGTGTTGATGAGAATTTTTTTTTTTTTTTTGCTCAGAGCGAGATTTGAAAATAAAATTTCATGTAAATGTCTAAGGAATTCCAAATGTTTAGAAAAACTTCATTCAGTCAGGGGAAAAAAAAAGATACAATGTCTGCCAAAAAAGAAAAAAAAAAACCTACAAAATCTGTTCAGAATGTTAAATTGATTATTGTAATATTTGGAGAAAGCTGGAACAAACAATTCTGTGTGTTAAGGAATTACTGAAAATTTGTTATCAGCCTGTGACACCAGGAAGAACATATCCTTGGTCTTTGTCCCCCTCCCCTCCCAGTTCCTGACACAGAGCTTTGAAAACTCCTTGAATTCAGGAGTCCTAAGAACATGCTCCTGAGAGGAACATCTTTTGTTATTCATAACAAGGTCCTTTCAACCACACCTGAGTTTATGCTAATGACCTGACACTCAGTGGGCCCAAGGACAGCTTCAAGATGGCGGTTGGCTCTCAAGAGAAGCAACCATCTCAGGAGAGTTGGAACTTACAGCCCCACCTGCAGGCCTCCAGAAGGGGGAAAGGGCTGAAAATTGAGTTCACTCATCAATAACCATGATTTACTTAAACATGCTGATGTAATGAAACCTCCATAAAGATAGTACGTGATGAGGTTCAGATAGCTTCTTGGTTGGTGAACACACTAAGGTGTTGAGACAGTGAGGGTGGTGGGCCCACCATGTACCACCACTTCCATTACTTTGTCCCACCCACAAAACTCTTCCATTTGGTTGTCCCTGAATTGTATTTTTTATAATAAACTGGCAAATTTAAGTAAAGTGTTTTCCTGAGTTATATGAGCCATTTCTAGCAAATTATCAAAGCTGAGGAGGGGGTAGAGAGAAGCCCGGATTTAAAGCCAGCTGGTTAGAAATCTAGGTGACCATCAGGACTTGTGACTGGCATCTGACGGGGAGATTATTCTTCTGGGACTGAGTCCTTACTCTGTGGGGTCTAAGGAATTCCAGGAAGCTATTGTCAGAATTAAATTGAATTTTAGGACACCTAGTTGGTGTCCAGGGAGTTGCTGAATTGGTTAGTATGGGGAAAAACACCCACTGATGTCAGAAATGTTGTGAGTAGAAGCAGATTCGATGATGAAAGGAACAAAACCACCCACTGCCCTTTCACTCCATCCACCAGCACCACTAAAGCCATCAGGATTATGTGGGAAAAAAGGCAGAAGAAAAATTATCAAATTTCCTTACTACTTACAGCCCACTGATAAGTCCCTTGAAACAGGGAGAGTGACATTCCCCTAAGAATTCAAGTGCCTGGATATTGACACTTTGCTAAGGGCAGAAAGCAATCTTAGCCTGACCCCCAGGATCCTGTAAGCCTACTTTAACATATAAAAATCTCTTTGGAAACTTTCACTATCCCCCCAGCCCCACCCCAGTATACATGTTGGCAATCATCCCCCAAGTATATGGCCCACCATATACATCTGAAGGTTCTTACTGAGTTAGGGACAGGCAAGGCTAGGTAGGGAGAGATAGACAGGGGCTATGGGATCAGGCTCACAGAAATCCCCAAAACAGGGAGGCTTAAGGAAACCAGAGATAAGACAACAAACCAGACCACCCTGCTCTAGGTGTCAGAAGCGGGATCTTATTCTAAGGGTCACCTAAGACCAACAAAGAATTACAGACCCTAAAAAGGAAGTAAGACACTAAAGGTGTTATTACTAGTCCTTCCTCAATGGTGCTATCAGTAGAGATGTTAAAAGGATTTAAGTTCCCTGGTTAGTCTTCAATAAAAGACCAACCCTAAAAGCCCTGTTGGGATCCCTCTCACTCCTGAGAGATTTTTCTTTCTATATTCTTGCTTAATAAAACTCTTTGGCTTTACTCTCTCTCCTTTGTCCTTGAGATTCATTCTTCAAGTCCCTGAGACAAGAACCTCACTCTCCCAGTTCAAAGACACCTGCATACTGCCATTAACCTTTTTCTATGATTTGGATTTAGATTATTGCAAAACAAAAGAAATTATGATCTTTAATGCTGTGACCTGTACTAGTTCCTCATCATGTACTAGATCATCATCATGTGACCTGTACTGGTTCCTCATCATGTGATTACCTGGTAAAAATCCAGTTATTCTCACTGATTATGCCTGGACTGTTAACCACATGAGCTGTTCTAAAAGATATCTGCCCAGGCCAACATTTTCCCTCTTTTCCTTGGGTGTTTCTCAGTGTGCCTCCTTTCAGAAACCAACCACATGGACTATGAGAATTTATCTTTTCTCAAACACATGTTGGCCTCACCTCCTGCTATCTCCCCTGCAGAGATTGATAAGAATTTAGCTTGTAAATCTACTTTTGTTGTCTTTAAACTAATTGGAGGATTAGAAACTCTCAAATGGTGACTTTGTGCCTACTTTCTTTTTAGGAAATAACAGACTCCTTGTGAAAGATGTAAACAAACTCAAATTCAAGTTGTAAGAATGGACAGAAACAAACAAACAGAAAGCCGTACCACTAAAATAGATCATTTTAGTTTGAGTTTATGTCTATTACTTCCACTTGACATGCATTTCTTATTTGCCCAACACATGTCTATAAGCAAAGAGGGATGGGACTGTGCAGTGGGAAGACAGAGGACAGACAAACAGGGGCAGTGAAGCAGGGAAGGAATAAGAGAAGCGAAGGCCAGGAAGGAGAGGGTAGATGGGTATACTGAAGGAAGGAGGGAGGCAGTGATGAAAGGAAAGTTGGAAAGCTAAATCCACCCAGCCTCGAAGGAAAGGATGTGCTGTATTCCATTAATGTTCCAAGCAAATCCCAGAGCAGTGCACCAAGCATTGGAAATTAAAATATGGCCACATATCCAGGGAACAATTCTATAAGAAAATGAATTCAACTGGATGTCAAATGAACTGGTAGAGTAGAGCCTAGCCTCTGATTCTCAGCTTGGAGATTCTAGGCTGGTCAGGAGGGTGACACCCTCAGGCTCACATTCCCTCTTAGTTCGCCTGGGGGTAGTAATGTCCCGTGGTTTCCTCAGTGGACCGGGAGACCATGGATGGAAAACTAAACAGGAAACACATGTCTAGTTTTATCATTTTCTATATTCTGCCAGAGGACAAAGAAAGGTATCTTCCTCTTAATAATGAGGATAGCTTTTGAATGACAATGATAGCAAAGAACATTCACAGGGAGATGTGATATGTGACCTGTGAGGTGCTGGGATATGGAAGAATGAAGGGTGTGCCCTGTGGCCAAGAATCAAGTATCTCTACCTACTCGGTAACTTATCCCTTATTTTGAGCCCCCCAACAGATGACTAAAGGTTGTCTTTGATCTGAAATTCCTTCTATCTTACTCTTGGGATTTTTCGCTGTCAAGTATATGAACATTAATTTTTAGGATTAGAAAGGTCTGGGGAAGGGATGCCTGGGTGGCTCAGTTGGTTAAGTGTCTGACTCTTAATTTTGGCTCAGGTCATGATCTCAGGGTTGTGAGATCAAGCCCCATGTCAGGCTCTGCACTGAGTGTGGGGCCTGATTTTCTCTCTCCCTCTGCTTCTGACAACCCCCCACCTTTGCACGTGCTCTCTCTCAAAAGGAAAGCAAAGCAAAGAAAAGCAAAGAAAAGAAAAGGAAAAAGAAAGGGAGAAAGTATTAATGTGAGCTGAGTGACTGAAATAAGGAGTAAGTGGCCCACTGGGATTACAAATGAGTGCATTTTTTCTTCTTTTTTTTTTTTTTCCAGTGATGATGGTGTAAGATCTAAAATTAAAGCCTACCATTTTGTGTTGATTCCATACTTGGGGGAACTGCGAGGGTTTCAAATGGCCAAACTGCCAATTCCCCTCCCTGCTGCATCACCATGGATACGGTCCCCCTAAACCAAGAGACCCTCCTTATCATGGGCCCAGGCACTGTTCTTGCTTACCCCCGGGGTCAGCTCCTGCAATTCTTCAAGCAAGCCCAGCTCCTCCTGCTGTGGGGATGAGGGGCACCCCAACCTTCCGACATCATACAACCCGTACCCACAGCCTGGGTCCATCACTTGGCTCCCCATGTGGTCATGGCTTTGTGTATATGTGACTCAGAAACTGCTCTCATCCTATCTGCCCAGCGCCGGGTTTCCCACATCCCCATAACCCTGGCAGAGGACTTCCTCTCTCACCCTGTAGGTGACAGAAGACAATTAAAACAGGCATCACTTCCCAGGTGATGTTAAACCAAGTTCAAGGGAGCCGTCCCCTAGGCTTCCTTTCAGGCCATCCCAACACTGCTTTCTACCCACACTGAGGGTCTGGGCTCCAGACGCAGGAGCAGCAAACACTGGCCAGCTCCATACCCCACGCTCATGGGGAATGTCAGGCACTTGGCTGGCCCACCGTGTTTTCGTGGTGAGGGCCTGGCATCTGAAAAATGTTGTCAGGACAAAGGCAGTGTTTTGCGGAGGAAGACCAAAGAGGCATTGCTAAGTTTTAACATTCCTTGCCCCACGGCACCCTCTCCTACCAAGCCTCTCCCACATTTTCTCCCACCACCACGAAAAAACCCATCTATCTCACATTTCCCAACGACCAGTTCGCGAACAAAGAGCATCAGTGCTCAGTTCCACACTGGGAGTCCTCCAAAGGCTGCTGGCTCTGTGCCTACCCTCGGGGCATTTTAGGATCACAGGGATGGCCCAAGTCTCTGCATACAGGTTGATGTTTCCGAGGAGAGAACAGTCTTGTCCACGGTTCTGTGTTTTGTTTTGATGTTTCAGGTACCATGACGTGTCAGGTAGCAAGGCCACATTTCAAAGCATGGGAATGTTTCTGTACTTTCTAGGTAGCCTATAAATTGAATCCATGGCAAACTTCCCCTTGTAGATACTATTAATAAAGAGGAGGAACAGAAACACAATTTGCGGGGCATCCTGTTATCTGTGGCAACCTCTAGAAGGTGATGGTCCCATAAAGGACTATTGCAGATTTACAAAGTCTCTACCAATATAACAAGGTGATGCTCAGTTAAATAAGAGGTTATTGTTTCATGTAACTTTTGGTACAATGAAAACTTTTTTCAGGTCCCTTAAGACAGTAGAAGGAAAAAATAGGTTATCTTCAAACCAACTCCTTCTCACTCCTGTGAGAAAGAATGTGGGAAGATTATAGCAAGAGAATGATTGCAACCATTCTCTTTTGATGGGAGGCAAGCATGGTGAAATTAACAATATTCTTATTTCTCTAGAGTCATCAAAAGAACTTGACCTCGCCCAGAAGGCCCACCAGATTCTAGCCTCCTTCTGGAAAGATTAGGGGCATTTCGTCATTGTACTCCCAGCTAGACTGCTGAACATACTAATACAAATACAGCTCCATCAATACAATCTTAACGCGGAAGTTTGGGAAGCTCTGGACATTTGAACAGTAAAGTCGAACACTTAATACCAAGCACCTGAGTACAGATTAAAGGAAACAGAATTAAATCACGGGCCCTTATGTAATTCTCAGAAAACTCCTTAAAACCCCATTTCACAGCTGAGGAACCTCGGGTTCAAGCTGGAGGTAAATACCTCATTGAGTTCTGCCCAGCTAGAAAGTGCCAGAATCCATGTGGATTCCCCAGGTTGATGGCTCAAAACACTAGGATCTGTCTACGGCCCTGTATGTCCACACTACAAATGAGTGAAGCTCATATCTGGCTTTCATATTCAGAAAAGATTAGGTTCTTATTTCTTATAAACCAAGAGAATGGTGAGCTGAGAATCCAACCACACCTCCTGGGGCTTCTCGGAGAGAGCCACATGATATCAAATCTCCCCTAACCCCTTCTCAGTGCCAGAGCTGTGGCTCTGTCTGCTTGATAAATCTGGTTGGGTGAGAACACCAGCTTCTTGTGACCATCCACTGAGCCTTTGACCCACTTGACTTTAGGAAGTTCTTTCTTAAACTGAGCTGGTATCTATTACCCCACAGCTTTTACCCATTAGTTCTAGTTCTATGCCTCAGAGACACTGAGATAAATTCTTTGCCTTCCTCCACATTATTGCTCCTTTCTTGTTTATGAACCCCTAAATCGTCCTCCTGGGCCTTCTCCTCTGTAGACCAGTACGCTCAAGTTCCTTTTCTCGTTTCTCAGATAATATGGCATCTGATTCCTCTGACTATTCCAGCCCTTTTCCTCTCTCTCCTTTATGATTGCCTATAACTCAAAAGTATAGAATTCAACTTATATCCTGAAAGATGATATAGGACCCATTTTCTGGGGTTCACTTCAGGATCATCTGGGGCTGGGGTGGGCATAGGGAAAGTGGGTAAGGGTACAGAAACAAGATCTGCAAAAATATTGATATATTTTTAACTGACTGATCAATACAGAGTTTCATGGATTTTTTTTACCCTTTTCTAGATCTGAAATTTTACATAATAAAAATTTTTTAGAAGTGTAACTTTCAAAAACATGCCTAATAGTTCATACATAACAGGATTAGTTAGAAAAAGCTAAGTCATCATATTCTGAATCATAATACTATAAAATGATTAATGAAAAATGATTACTTTTTTGGAGCCACTGAAATCTGTTGTTTTTTTTGGTTTTTGAAACAAATCAGGTATCTCTTACTCTTAACACAGTTGGCTCTTCCTAGTTTTATTGGTGATGGATTTAGCTCCAATTGGAGAGCTTATTATTTTGCCTTTGAAAATATTATATTGGTAGATTTCATCTACAAAGAACCAACAGATACTAAAACTGCCAATCAACTTATTCACTTGGGACTCTGCACAAATATTTTTAGCATAGACTTTAAATCCTAATCTGAATCATTGACAAAAAAATACAGAGACAGGCTGAGGTTCAAAGCCTAGAGAATGAACCTACAAAGCATTTCCTGTGTGTGGAGGACGTTCACATTTAGCAATGCAGTCTGGAAGGATGACCAAAGTGATAAGACAATCTATTCATTGAGAAAAAAACCCAAAAAATGAGGTTGTGGAGCTCTCAGAAAAGGAAATGTAAAACTTATTTTTGCATCCTTTTTTGAAATCAAGTTTGGAATCCATTGGTAATGGGATGACACTGATCTGGCCATGAAAACCATGAGTGATGATGGCATTAAAAATGCCACATTAATAAATATCATTGTCCCGGAGCAGTAAGAGTTGATGTAGAGGTAGGACATATTGAATCCAGAAGTGAGAGGGAGAGATAATTGGATGTTAATAAAGAATTTATTTTCCTTCCACTGTGACAAATTTCATTTACATCACACTTTATAAATAATCACCTTCAGCACTTCAACAGATTGCTGCAATTTATTATGAATTTTTAAAATGCTACCTTGCATATAGATAATTAATCAGCACCAACTGTTTGATTTGTAATTGCTTAATAATTTGGGGATAAATTATATTTATCTCTGTTTTAAGCATACTAATTTATTTTTGAAATTGGTATATTTCCATGGGTTTTAGAAATAATGACAAATTTCGTGAAAAATAAGGCTATAAGGAGCACATCATTTGCATCAGACAGTTATCTTCTGAGACTAGGCAGAAATACATTTTTTTTCCCCTTTAGGTTGTAAAATCAGAACTTCAGACTAAAGGGACTACCAGAGGTGCGTCCCTTGGAATCATCACAGGAAGCCATAATGGGAGAAGACGACACTGAAGGAGTAAGTTGGTTGGAAAGCTGAGAGCCTTGTGCCTCTAATTTGTCCCTGCCTGGAGTCACCCAAAGTCCCCATCTGCCACAAGTTCCTTAGACTAGAATCCCCACCCTCAATCAGAGATGGCGTGGTGGGCAGATGGAGGAGAGGGGGGTTGTCAGGTGGACAATACATTGGAGGGGGGGCGGTTAATACTCTTTGCTTTGGGCCTGGAAGCAATGAAAGGAGGTATCAAGTGTAGTCCCTGCCTCCTATTCCCGGAGCCATGACTCTTACCAGTCTCAGTACCAAGGCACTAGAATTGGCCACGGAATTCATGAAGGAAAACAAGTACACTATTTGGGTTCTGGCTTTGTTCTTATTAGCTATGCAACCTGGGCCAATCACCTAAGTTGGTTTGCTCATCTGGAAATACAGAAAAAAATAATAAATGCCCTAATTACCAAAAAAATGATGGCACAGAGTTCCAAAGAGATAACATCCATGAAAATACCCTTGTTAACACTGAAATCGAAGAGAAACATTTCCATTAGAATTATTTGTGGAATGGTAGCCCAAAAAGGGCATAAAATTCGGAATGCAAGATGTTGTACGACAAAGGGTGATCTTAAGGTTTCTGTAAATGTGTATAGGATTTCTCCAATTACACTCCTGACTTCTCCTTATGCAGTAGTAAAATATAATGGTTTAAAAGATAAGGATTAGTTCTAGGGGTCTCTTCTGACCCAGAAAACCAGTGCTACTGAACCCCAACTAACAACGAGCCTCCTTTAATGACTGCACGGAAGACAGTCCCCACAGCACAGGCCTGAGACTGATCCCTAGAAGGACATGCTCACAAAGGCAGCCGTTCGCTGCTCTCTGGGAGCTCCGACCTCAGGGAGGTTTCCACCCTTCTCCATTAAGAACGGTTTGCGGGACCTAATACATATGTAGCAAGGTGGTTTATGCTGAAACTTGCTTTGCTTCAAGGAGTCTGGAATTTTAGAATGTTCCAGGCAGAGGGTGCCAACATGACCAATCCTTAGTAAAAACCATGGGCACTGAGTCCAATGAGCTTCCCTGGTAGACAGCACAGCAGACGTGTCATCACGATGTGTTGCCAAAAGAACTAAGCTCATCCTCTGTGACTCCCCCATGATAAGACTCTTGGAAATTTGTGCCTGTCACCTCTGGACCTCCCACAATGTGCCCTCTCCTTCTGCAGGTTTGCCTTTATATGCTTCTCCATAAGAAACAAGAGCCATGAAGAATGCCTGGGTGGCTCAGTCCGTTAAGTGTCTTATTCTTGATTTCAGCTCAGGTCACCATCCTCGCCTCTGGCTCAGTGCTCAGCAGGGAGTCTGCTTGAGGATTCTCTCTCCCTCCCCCTCTGCCTCTCTCCCTGCTCGTGCTCACAAGCAAGTTCTCTCTCTCTCTCTCCCTCAGAATAAATAAATAAATAAATCTAAAAAAATAAAAGAGAAAAGAAACCACAGCCGTTAGCACGACCATTTATGAGTATTATGAAACCTTCTGGAGAACTACGGAACCCCGGGGGTCTTGAAGACCACCTCCCCACCCCAACTCCAACATGATCATTTTACAGATGTATATGGAGGTGAAATTTTTCAGAAATCAATGGCCAGAAACCTGTGTAAGATTTTACGAGTGAGCCTGAAGCAATCACACTCTGGCCAGGAGAGTGTGACAGGCAGTAATGACAGGAGGAGGCCGTGGTGGCTGGTCAGATGGCAGTCCGTCCTTCAGGTCTACCTGCTCAGGTTGGCCCCAGGTTGGGGCCCCAAGTTGGCGCTCCATGAACATCCGGAGAACATCTGCCTGGACTCCTTCTAATCCGACAGAAAAGAGATTTCTCCAAGCCAAAGTGAGGCAACATTGTTTTCTCCAGAACTCCTCGTTAGAAAGAAGATACTGGGAGATGCAAAGTTGTTGTTAAAGGGAAAAATAAATAAGCACGTGTGTCTGTGTTTATATCATTTAAATACTCCTTTCATCAACAAATCCAGTTCTTTGTCGATATTACTAGCCAGCTGGAACCGAGAGCGTCCAGGCACCACAAGCACCACAGCTGCTCATATGACCCTCATAATAACGCTGTGAGTTAGTACTGTTATCGTCCCCATTTAATAGACGAGAAAACTAAATATACTAATGCTGCTGAAGTAAGCTAAATTCTCAGAAATTTAACTTCTAATAACCGGTAAGATTAACAAAACTCAAAAAGAAATCAGTAACTGTACTTTGATAATGCACATTTACTTCTTTTTTTTAAAGATTTATTTTTTAAGTCATCGCTACACTCAACGTGGGGCTCGAACTCATGACCCCAGGATCAAGAGTTGCACACTCCTCCAACTGAGAAAGCCAGGCACCCCATGGTGCATGTACTCCTATAAGAATAAAATTTCCATCTTCTCTCCAGCACAGAATTTTTCTCTACTGGAATTAAAATAGTCTTCACCCCATTCAAACATCAGATTCAATTCAGCCCTGGCTCCCGTTCAAAAGATATTTCCCTACTATTCTCAGATATGTTTATACTAGTGGCCCCAACTAGGGATGAATATCCCACTCCAAGGGACATCTGTCACACAGACAAGTTTCTGTTTTCACACTGCCAAGGGGCAAGGGGGTTGCTCCTGGCATCTGGTTGATGGACGCCAGTGACGCTGGCTAGAACAAAGGCAGAAACCAGTTCACCCATGAAGAATTATGCAGCCCCAAATGTCTACTGTACTGGACTTAAAAAATCCTACTTTATATGAAACGTAAATCCCACATCCATATTATTTTATTGATTTCCCCTATGGATATACTGATTGACAGAGTTACAGAGGGACACTTAGAAGTACCTTACAGACTTCCAAATCACCAAATAGGGTAAATAGAACCATTGAAACTGGCCTGAAAGAGGTCAACAATTACTACTGTCCCCGACAGGCAAGAAACAGTATTGGGTCACCACACATCTCGGGAACACAGGGGTCTCTTGAGTAAAGGGAGGGATGGTTCGCTCAGATCTCATTCCCTTCCCACTCCAACACAAGAGCATTGTCAGAATTCAAATCGAACAAGGTCCACTCTGGAGCAAACAGAATAATGTCAAACACATCTTTATGCAAAATAATGACAGTACATAAAACTATGAAGACCAGATAAAGAGAGGAAAGGGAAAGGAAGGGGAAAGGAAAAGGGAAAGGAAGGGGAAAGGAAAATGAAGCAAAGAGGAAGCAAAGGCTAGAATAAAAAAAGGAACGGGAACTGATACAAGCAGCGGGAATTGTGAGCGGGCTGTCAGCCGACCTCAAACTTGTCTTGGATGCTTTCAGTAACACAGGGGAAGAGGATCCGGGACCCCCCAAAGGCAGGAGCCGGACAAGCAGGAACTGCACTGGTCCCACAACTCTCAATTCCAGTAATACACATGCACAAAATGACACACTCCTCCTCCCTGTGAAATGGACACTAAGGGAAATGAACATGATACAACACTATTTACAATGAAATCCACTTCATCAATTTAATTCCAGTTCTAGAATATAAGAAAAGAACAGTGGAATCTCAAATGCCGTGGGTCCACTGAGGCATTACCACTTCCTGGAAGCCGTATCTGGCCAGAGGGAGAAGAGGATTCCCACCCAGGCCCTCGGCCATGCCACCAGAATGGTCTTTCTGAAACACACATTCCATCATGTCACATGTGCACCTCCCTACTCCAAACCTAAAGACTGAGTGCCTAGTGGTAGGCAGAGTAGAGGTGTCCCTGTCCTAACCCATGGACCTGGTGACTGCATTATCTTATGCCAGAGGGAATCTAAATTATAGACAGAATTAAGGTTGATCATCAAAAAAAAGGTTGCTTATCAGTTGACCTTGACATGGGGATATTATCCTGGGACACCCAGTGAGTCCAATGTCATCACAAGGTTCCTCATAAATGAAAGAGGAAGGCAGGAGAGTAATAAGGAGTGCAGAGGTCCGAGTGCTGAGTGATGACATCACTATCTTTGAAGATGGAAGGGGGCCAGGAGCCATGAGAAGTAGGTAGGCACTGGAAGCAAAAATGACAAGGAGATACATTGTCCCCTAGAGCCTCCAAGAGGGACACAGCTGTGCCAATACCTTCATTTTATCCCAGTGAGACCCATTTTGAACATCTGACATCCAGAAGGGTAGGGTAATAAATTTACATTGTTTTAGGCCAGTAAGCACACAGTAACTTGTTATAGCAGCAACAGGAAACTAATGCATTCCCATTTCAGTTTTCTATCGAATTTTAATAAGCTGCTATAAACTTAGAGGCTTACAGCAGTACCTATTATTGGCTCACAGGAGTCTCTGGTCATGAGTCCAGGCATGTCTTAACTGGGACCTCTCTTTAGGATCTCACCAACCTGAAGCCAGGTGTTGGCCAAGATGGAGATCTCTTTTGAGGCTCAGAATCCTCTTCCAAGCTCATTGGTTGTGGCAAAATTCAGTTCCTGGTGGTTTTAGGAAGGAGGTCCTCTGCTCCTAAGAGCTTCTCCTCAATCCTTGCCATGTGGCCCTCTTTTCATAGCTTGGGAATCTGTCTCTTCAAAGTCAACATCAGAGCATCTGTTTCTGCTAGGAGTCTCTTCTAAGGACCCACATGATTAGGTCAAGTCCACTAGGATAATCTCCTTTTTCATGGCTTATACTCAGTTCATTAATGGTCTTCATTACATCTGCAAAATCCTTTTACTTCTACCATACAAGGCCACTCCATCATGGAAGGGAATCCCATCTTATCGCCAGCTCTGCCCACACCCAACAAGAGAGGATGAGTTAGGACAAGTCCACCAGGAGCCAGAATCCTGTGGACCATGTTAGAATGCTGTCTCCCACAATCTTTGGTTGGGAAATAATTGGTTTGGGAAATACTGGTTGACCAACAAGTTGCTCAGCTTGCCCCTGCCAACTTATCTTTAACCAAATCCCCCAACACAGACCAGTTAGTGCTTCCCTATATAGGCTCATGGTTACATAAAACACGTGTAACTTCAGACATGCCCCTCTCTGTCCATGACAGCCTCCAAGTGGTTCTCCCAGCTCCTCCTTCTTTGTCTCAAAGAATACCCAAATGTCACTTCATTTTCATGGTCATAGTACCTAACACAGAACACGGGGTGCATGGAATTAATTACTATGGACCTCAGTGCACATGATCCATGGTTTTACTAAAAATCCGTATATAATGAATTTGTCTGTATCAACCATGTTTTCCTGATTGAATGTTCCAATTCCAAATGAAAGCACATTGTAATGAATATCCAGGAATGCAATAATTTTCTGAGGACTATAAACACAGTAGCTAATACAGCATTCGGAAAAAAACCGAATAGTGACAAGGGGAAAGCAAAAGACCTTCATTTTCATAATGTAAACTCAAACCTAGATTTGCTTGCCTAAGAAGTATCAACATAGACACATCCTGAATGAATTATGAAGGGAAATTGGCCATGGGGGAGTTAACAATGAGCCAGCGAATAAGGAAAGACAAGAATATAATTACTCCCACTCCGTTTTTATGACAGATTGGGCTGATTCAAATTCAACACTATTTATCAATTATTTTTAACAATCACCAGTGATGGGATTTTTTTTTCAAAATCCCAACTCAAGAACTCTTCCACCGGGTAAAAATTTTGAAGAAATCGCAAATGGAAATCACAAGCTAGTGTGCACCTCGGGTGCTTTTGTGTAAAATGAGGAACAGCCCTCTTATTTGCTCTTAAAGGACTGAGCTGGAAGAAACCTACCAGGGTGAAACGGATGTGCTTTACTAAATAGCTCTCCTTGTGCCAACACGCCACACGTTGCTTCAATTACGGTTCTACCCCCAGCCCTTGGCGGGGGAAGGAGCAGTCCTCACAGCCAGGTCCCAGTCCTGGGAGAAGTGATGACAGACTGGGGAGGAGGGCACCCCCTTGGCCAGCCAGAGAAACCCTGCCAAGTCTGGGGCAGCAGCCCAGGAGGACAACTCACAAAGCCTTCTATTCCAATAATAACAGGAAAGAAGAGGAAGTAAGGCAGAGGCATCTGGGGTGTTTGCAAAATTCCTCACGCCTCCAATGCGCTTCAGGTCCCCTCTCCAACCAAAAGCATCTGTACATCACTGTGGGGGCTTTTTCCATCCATCCACTCACTGTCCAGGATACCTTCTAGCCTCATAAGCATTGGGAACATTTCTTGCTAGAAAGCTCTCCTGCCCACGAAATGCTTGCATTTCTGGAAACTGACCTAACTTGCAGAACTTAGGTTCTGCAAACTGGCCTGCGAGGAATTCTGAGCACCCGTCTCCTCTCTGGGAAGCAGCCAAGACAGTGCCTCCGTGAGTCAGCCAGGATGGCCAAAAATGCCGAGAGCTCTTCCTCCCTCAAAGCAGCACGGGATTAACAAGGAACACTTGACTTAGGCTCTCAAGATAGTAACATTCAAATTAAATACATCCTTGAATTCAAGCCGTAGTTACCCAGGTCAAGCCATGAGTCATGAGACCCAAAAGCAGCCAGGCTTGCTCCTGCTTCTCTAAGTGCAACTTCAACATGAGCTCATGAGTTTCCACAATAGCTCTGTCCAGATGCCGGACCAGACTCTCAGACAAGCAGCCTTTCACGAGTGCACAGGGGAAGGCACACTCCCGGGAAGTCTCATGAATCTTGACCCCAGGGCTCTGCTGATGGCTGCTTCATGGGGAATCAAAAAATACTATCAAAAGGTATGGATGTTTCCAAGGTGCCTTAGTCGGTTAAGCATCTGCCTTTGGCTCAGGTCATGATTCCGGAGACCCGGGATCTAGCCCTGTATCAGGCTCCTTGCTCAGCGGGGAGTCTGCTTCTCCCTCTCCCTCTGCTGCTCCCCTCCATGCCTGCTCACATTCCCTTTCTCAAATAAATAAAATCTTTTTTTTTTTTTTTTAAAGTATGGATGTTTGGGGCAGCCAGGTGGCTCAGTCTTTAAGCGTCTGCCTTCGGCTCAGGTCATGATCTTAGGGTCCTGGGATCGAGCCCTGCATCAGGCTCCCTGCTCAGTGAGAGGCCCGCTCCTCCCTCTCCCACTCCCCCCGCTTGTGTTCCCTCTCTTGCTGTGTTTCTCTCTGTCAAGTAAATAAATAAAATCTTTTCAAAATAAAAATAAAACATAATAAAAAAATTAAAAAGTATGGATGTTTCCAGAAAAATTGAGCAAGAAACACGAGCTTTGAGGTAAATCCTCTATAGAGCTACACTAGAAACATTAATCCCTTTGCACAAAGCTTCTTAGAACACTAGGGGTTTGTACCACCACCTTGACCAAATATAGATGATAAATTCAGGTGTTACAATCCCATCTGTAATATTATAATAAAAAGAAATGACAAAGAGGGGGCGCCTGGGTGGCTCAGTGGGTTAAAGCCTCTGCCTTCAGCTCAGGTCATGATCTCAGGGTCCTGGGATCGAGCCCCACATCGGGCTCTCTGCTCAGCGGGGAGCCTGCTTCCCCTTCTCTCTCTGCCTGCCTCTCTGCCCACTTGTGGTCTCTCTCTCTCTCTGTCAAGTAAATAATAAAATCTTAAAAAAAAAAAAAACAAAGAAATGACAACGAGATTTCCTCTGAGGCTGTCTTTGAAGATGAATCTGAGTGTTACGTGTAGGGGGGGTCACTGTCCCCCAACTGTACCAACAAAAATTCAAATTTTCACATCCTTACAATGCTGAAGGCCCTGATTTAAAAGCATAAGCATTATACAAACTGGGTTTTCCTATCATTTCATCGATGGCTATATTTCTCATAGAATCTGGTGCTATTAACAAGTGCTATTAGCCAGGTATTAACAGGCCTGGCGACTGCTCAAAGAGATGGTATCTCATAGAATCACTCCCCCCTCTCCATCTCCCAGTTCAATATATTAATAGGGCTCAGCGATCCTTCTCTGCTGCCTGATTCTGAACTCTCACCTCCCACCTTGGACAACACAGCAGACCTGTGTGAACCTCTCCTCACTCACCGCACCCACCTCCTGAGAAGCACCCCTTCAAGGAGCTGCCGCAGAAGACAGTCTTACGGCGGTCTGCCTCCTGCTCACGGCCAGGCGGACCAGGGATGGATAGCTAACCCATTCCAGTCCAGATAAGATATGCCTTAGGCCTTGCTTTCATACAATCACCTTTTTTTGTTGTTGTTGTTGTTTTAAATAAAGGCTCCTCCATTCTTACCGTTTAAAAAACTTTTTAGGTAAGCTCTGCACCCAGCTGGGGATGTGAACTCACCACCCTGAGATCGAGAGTCACACGCCCCACCGACTGAGGCAGCCAGGTGCCCCCATAGAGCCACTTACTGAATGTCCCTATTTTATCTCTTCCTCTGTTTTATGGGCGTCCCCTCAGGTCTGTCTCAGTCCATCTCTCTCTCCCGCCTCCTGGCACCTGCTGACATTGGACACTCCCCTCTTTGAACACATTCTCCTTTTCCAATTGCATTCAAAATAATCCCAGCCGGTTTCAGCCCCCTGCTTTTGTTCTTCGTGCACCCCATGCATGGAGGGGACAGCACACACCCTGGTCCGGCCAGCGGTACAAAGACCTGGAACTTGTAGGAGGATTGATCCATTATCTTGTTCCCTCGTCCACTCGATTTCACCTGAAGACGAGCGAATATGCACGCACGCTCAAACACGCATGCGCATTTGTATGAAACAACAAAAACGCTCATTTTTACTTCAACTTAGCCATCAGCATGATCTGGAAAATACCATCTCTTTGAAGAGTCGCTAGAGTCAATCAAATATAAATGTTAAGTGGTTTCAGTGTTAGAAAAAGTATCAAATACTCTTCTTAGGTTTCACACAATATACTAAATATTATTCGATTCAAAAAGACTAGATGTTTCCTTCTTTCATACACATGTAATACTTACAGCCAAGTGTTCCTTTGTACACTATAACTATTTTTAGATGAACATAAGTAGAAGTTTTCTCACTGGGTGTTACACCCAACTAATGAATCGTTGAACACTGCATCAAAAACTAATAAGGTACCATATGCTGGCTAACTGAACATAATAAAAAAATTAAAAATAAAGAGGATTTAAATAATAATCTAAATGTCAAATATTTTATAATTTCACCCATTGTAAAGATGTATAATCTACCTCTAAAAATGCCACACATTTAAGAGAAATTATATCCAGAATATATGTAAGAATATATATTGTTTTCATATATTATATTATATATTATATTTTACGTGTAAATATATATACTATACTATATTTTCTCACATTGTGTTACCCTCCTACAAGAATTGGCAAATGAAAAAAAAAAAAAAAAAAAAAAAAAAGAATTGGCAAATGACAACCAGCAGGCCAATCTGGCCCACCACTTATTATTATAGATAAAGTTTTATTGGAACGCAGCCACCTCTATTCATTTATATATTGTCTGTGGCCTGTTTTGCATCACAAATGGCAGAGCTGATCATTGGCACCAGAAATCATATGTCTGCCCAGCTTCAAAATTTACTATCTGGTCCTTTACAGAAAATAAATTTACTAACACTTGCTCTAATAAAATACAGAAAGCAGTTTGAAAATCCCCTTCCTCAAACTCGAACTTAAAAAATTAAGGTGGCTCAGTCGGTTAAGCCACGGAGGTGGCTCAGTCGGTTAAGCATCTGACTCTTGAATTCAGCTCAGGTCATGATCTCAGGGTCATGAGATCAAGCCCGCTGGGTCAATGCCCAGCATGGGGCCTGCTTAAGATTCTCTCTCCTCCTGCCCTTCTCTGTGCCTTCTCCAATGGCCACAGCCAAGCGGGTTCTTGAAGACACGGGAGAATGGACGCAGCGCCTACAGCTGGGCCCACTATCGAAGGGAGAGCCGCGCGGGTGCCCGGCTCAGGACCATGTGCTCTCAAGGGGGACGGAACAGGAGCACAAAACTGTGAAAACCATTCTCAATAGTGTTTAATATGACTCTTCCAGTATTTCTCAAAATGCTTTGCTTGTCCATACTTCTCAGTAACACTCAGCACTTCCTCCCTATCGATGTGTACTTCCTCATTTATGTGTTATCTACACATATAGCTGTGCATGTGGATATGTATATTTTAATTACATTTTAAAAGAATGGCATAAAGATAAAAGGAAGGATACTGCAGAATAAATGTGGTTTTATATTCTAATTGAACAAAAAAAATATTTTTAATCCTGTTTGAGTAATTTATAATATAGTGACACAGTGATTTAAAACTGTTTAGGAAGTCTGTTTTGACATTCAGTTTATTTTGATTTTTGGTTTAAAAGTGTTACAGCTAAAGACATCAAAAACAGACATAAATCCAATCGCATCTCTGACGATTCTTACTAAATTTTGATCTGCTATTTTTTTTTCAAATCTATCTTCCAATTAGATGATTTTTGTTGTTGTTGTTAAAATTTGCCTAGCACATTTCCATCCTGACTGGTGTCAAAATCTCATGCTTGAAAACTCATAAAAGTTTTAAAATGGACACAAAACACATGGAAACCTCCAGTTGGAAGTTTTATCACCAAGTGAAAAGAAGTATAGGTCAAAATATTTTTTAAAAATTTTCTAAGTTCTCGGGGCGCTTGGGTGGCTCAGTGGGTTAAAGCCTCTGCCTTCAGCTCAGGTCATGATCTCAGGGTCCTGGGATCGAGTCCCACATCGGGCTCTCTGCTCAGCGGGGAGCCTGCTTCCCCCTCTCTCTCTGCCTGCCTCTCTGCCTACTTGTGATCTCTCTCTCTCTCTGTCAAATAAATATATAAAATCTTTAAAAAACTTTTTTTCTAAGTTCTCAAACTTACAGTATATGTTAGGCATTATTACAGTGATACCTGTATCATTTCCAGCAGCAAATTTGTGTAAGGATTCGTGTAAGTTAAGAAATAACTTCCACTGCATGAGGTTTTTTAGAAACACAGATTCTGTTTTACTCATTCTTAAAATGAAAAGGTTATTTTTTTCCAAAAGTACCTACTATTTATCATACTATTAAAAACTAGAGAAAGTTCAGCAAATTTGGATTACTTCTCTTAAAAGAAGAGACTCTTTAACGTTAAATGAATATGATGATTTTTAAACTATGCTGCCATTAGATACCTGGCGAACTTCTCTGTGGAACACAAAGTAACAGTCCCTTCCCATTTCATTACAAAACACTATGAAGAGGGGCGCTTGGGTGGCTCAGTGGGTTAAAGCCTCTGCCTTCAGCTCAGGTCATGATCTCAGGGTCCTTGGATCGAGCCCCGCATTGGGCTCTCTGCTCAGCGGGGAGCCTGCTTCCCCTCTCTCTGTCAAATAAATAGATAAAATCTTAAAGAAAAAAAACAACACTATGAAGATCCTACCATATTAAATAACACAATGTTGGGGCACCTGGGTGGCTCAGTCAGCTGGGCTTTTCTACCTTTAGCTCAGATCAACATCCTAGATACCTGGAATCGAGTCCTGCATCGGGCTCCTAGCTCAATGAGGACCTTACTTCGCTCTCTGCCTGCCACTTCCCCTGCCTGTGTTTTCTCTCTCTCTCTCTCAGAAAAATCTTAAAAAAAAATAACATAATGCAAAATTCCACTGTAGTGACACTTACAAACCAAAATCTGTCCCCATCTGTCCATGACTCCCTCAAGATAGCCCAGAAAGTGAGTCTGCTATGTGGCAGGAGCATGACATACTGAGAAGGCGAGGGCACCAGCATCAACTATGTATTATATTAGCAAATTTTATATCAACTTTGATATAAAAATTATAGAAACAGAAATTCTAGTATTTCCTCCCCATCCATTTTTGAAACCAGTGCTTCTGCCTCCACATTTCCTGCATCAGACTCACATCCAGGCACTTGTTAAAAATGAAGATTCTAGGAGCACCTCGGTGGCTCAGTAGGTTAAAGCGTCTGTCTTTGCTTCAGGTCATGATCTCAGGGTCCTAGGATCAAGCTCCGCATCGGGCTCTTTGCTCAGCAGGGAGCCTGCTTCCCCCTCTCTGCCTGCTTCTCTGCCTGCTTGTGATCTCTCTTTCTCTCTGTGTCAAATAAACAAATAATCTTTCAAAAATAAAATGATTCTAGGTCAAGGAGGTCAGAATCAATGGGAGGTGGAGTCACAGAACATAGGGCTTCAGCAAAGTCAGGGGCATGGCCTGCTCTGCTCTTCAGAGGGCCCTCACCGCATCTCCCCTCCTTAGGTACGGAGACGTGCCTGTCCCAAATCTGGGACTGAATCTAGTTCACCACTCCGCACCCCTGCAGGCCTGTGACCATTCTGACCCATGGACTATGACAGAAGAGACCCTGTCCCTGCTAGCTCCGTGCTCAGTCTTACCTGGCCTATCAGCTCAGCCTCCTGCCTCTTCAAGTACAACTATCTTGACCAGCAGGAGAGGCCCTGAGGATAAAATGCCAAGTGGAGGGTCAAGGAGTTATACGGGAAGGGGAGAGAAGGAGATCTGCAAAGTTCACAACGATAGCAATAAAATAATAGTGACACTCACCCAGTGCTTAATGATACACCAGGCCATATTTACCGAGTATGATCTGTGTGAACTCATTTACTCATCATGAAAACCTGAAGGGAGAGGTTATGATTATTCCCCAAGAGGAAGTGAGACACAACGAGTTTAAGTAACTTGCCCAAGGCCACACATCTGGAAAACTGAGGCAGTGGGAACTGGAGAGTATTTTCCAAAACCTTCTTCCTCGCCTCCAGTTATTGTAGAGAAGATGAACTATTCTAGAATTCCTGTAAGTTTAAAACAATCAGTATTCCCGGTGCTTTATTAAACAAAAACTAGCATGGCAAATAATATTGCTTTGAAACCTTTAAATAATACAAAGGGTATTCAACTGTGGGTATCGTATGAGTAATTCAAAATGCTAAGCAGTTGCTGCCAGTGTAGACCAGTGGCTGTCAACCAGGGGCTGGCTAGCTGCCTCCTTCCAAGGAGCACATGGAAATATGCGGGGACATCTTTGTTGTCATAACTGCGGGGTGGGGACATTGGCATCTAGTGAGTAAAAGCCGAGGATGACACTAAAATTCCTCCAATGCACGGACAGCGTCCATGGATCTGGTCCCAGCTATGAAGAGTGTGAGATGCCCTGGTGTAGAAGGTGGTCAGAGCCGTGCTCTGTCTCCTCTGACGGTCCCTGGCCATGGCAAGCATCTTTTCTCCTGACTCTGAGCTCCCTCGGTGCTGGTTTATGTCACACACCAGCAATCAATCCCAGACTGCCTGGGACAACATGCCACGATCACGATTAATCTTTCAGGAGCATAAATCTTATCTTGTCAACTAGCGCGTAAGCTTCTAGTGAGTTCTCAGTCCCTTTCTTTCCCAGCAGTACCTGGTATCTATTTGTAGATATGATTTACCGTATAATTGCCATTGCTTGAAAATCTGAAATGAAAGACTCAAAGCAATTCAGGAAATTGCTTCCTTCTGATACAATGCCTTCCTTGAATGTCTTTTTTACATCTCAAGGGTTTAGGACGCTGTCCTTGCCCCTCCCCCTCCAGAGGCATAAGGAAAACAAACTTCCTCTCATTTTAAATTGCAAGAGAAAGTTATCACAAGAGAAACACAAACTCCAATTGTTAAACACTCAGTGTTTAAACACTCAGTGCCATCACCCAGCTGCTTTATACTCCCTGCATGGACCATTAGTAATTGCGACTTTGTTTTGGATAATAAAAGCAAATCTAAAGCATGTCATTAAATTCTACACTGTTCTTGATCTTAGTTTGTCACAGTATGCATTTTTTTTAAAGATTTTGTTTATTTATTTATTTGTCAGAAAGAGAGAGAGAGAGCGAGAGCACAAGGAGTGGGAGCAGCAGAGGCAGAGGGAGAAGCAGGCTCTCTGCTGAGCAAGGAGCCTGATGCGGGGCTCGATCCCTGGACCCTGAGATCAGGACCTGAGCTGAAGGCAGAGGTTTAACCCACTGAGTCAGCCAGGACCCCTGTCACCGTCCACATTTATAGAATTGTTCTCTCATGTGTACCTCTCCTTTACTATTTGCTCATCTAATTTTTCACTTTTCTTTCTCCTCCTCCTCCTCTAAAACTTAAGTTGATTTAATCACTTAGCAAGGCCATATGCCTGGGTTAGCCCTGTTACACCCAGTATTTGGAGGTGAGAAACTGTTCACCCAAATTAGTAATTGATATTCAGATGCAAGTGGAGGGGAAACTAGTGTGTTTCTGCAAAAATCAAAAAAGAAGTAAATACAAAGATTAATGCGGCTGGCATTTTATATTAGCTCTATATTAACTGTGTTAGTTCTATCCTGTTCTCTAAAGAGAAAAGAAATGAAGAGTCGTTTCTTCCTTTATTTGTAATATCACAATTACGGCGTATATAATTGCCACTTTCCGTCTTAGCAGCCGGCAGTGCCTTGGCCAACAGAAGGATCCATGGTTGGAAAACACGCTGGCTTTTAATTAGTCATGTAATTGAAGGAAGAGGAGCAACAAGCAAATGAAATGGGTAACAACAGAGGCTCAGATCGTGGACAACAGTGGGTAATCCCCAAATCTTGTCCATTTGTCTTTGAAATGTGGCTGGACAGCACGTGGGCTTCCTGCCACGCATGGGCAATGCAGGAGCTCTCTGGCACCCAGCTCATCTCCACGGCAGCCGCTCCGGGCTGGAGAGTTAGCGGCATCACGACTCTTCAGAGGCACGAGGCCTGGGGTATGCACCAGCGACGCTCCCTGCATCCCTCCGGAGAGCTGCACGCAGCCAGGAGATAGTCTGCCTCGATATCAGCACAACTGCCCAACATTGGGGCAGCGGGCCTGCGCCTTGCCCTCAAAGCCACAGTTGCACCGGACACCAGCAGATGGATACAAACTCGGTTCTTCCATTCTCTCGGGATTCGTCCTGCCGTTTCTCAAACGAGAGTTGACAGCACGCCTCCTTCACATGGATACCTGTTATCGGGGCCCAACTCCCTGCTGGGAATATCTGAACACCCAGGGATGTCCACATACCTTGACAAAAGTGCTCCCCAGATCCCCAACCAGCCTACCTGCTTCACCTCTCCGAACCCCAAACCCCACCCCCGACATCTGCTTCATCTGAGGACCTTGGACTCTAAACACTTCCCCCCACAGAGCAGACAACCGGCTCTTCCTTGACATTGAGGGGTCGAAATGCAGGAGTGGCTTCCTAATGAAACAGCCTGGCCCCTCCCACATTCACTTGTACATCCATCTATCCATTCATTCTCTCCATTAACCGCTCACTACCGCTTGCCTCCTTCCCATCTCTCCTCCTCCTCTAACCCCACCAAGACTTTAAATTGCCTTTTCAAATACCCACTGGACGGTGAACTGGATATGTCACCATCACTCAAGGCCACCAGGGTCGAAGAAGAACCTCCTGTCTTTCGTCCCCTCGACCCACCTAAACATCCACTCCTCAAACCTCCCCCCCTTCTCCCCCCGGGGCTCTCAGCAGGTCTATGATCAGAAGCACTGTTTTCACAGTCCACGTCTGGATCCATCCCCACAGAGTATGATGTGTGCTCTCATTTCCCAGCGTTCCTGTTCAACGCAGAGATTCCCATATTCAGTAGAGATGGAAGGGATCTGGGGATTTCCATCTATAAAAGTCTATTCAAACAAACCTGATGACCTATCAGATTCTAGAACCACTGTATTAAAAAGTCAGTAAGCCTCTTACCCTGACTCAGTTTGTAATATTCTTTCTACTGGAAAAGGCAGTACAGAGAAATAACTTTTTCTTTGTTAGTTACGGATATCTGGTGTTTTGTTTTGTTTTTAAAGATATCTTTCTTTCTTTCTTTTTAAGATTCTATTTATTTATTCGAAAAAGAGAGAGAGCATGAGCATGGAAGAGGGGTAAAGAGATAGGGAGAAGCAGACTCCCCACTGAGCAGGGAGCCCGATGCAAGACTCAATCCCAGGACCCTAGATCATGACCTGACCAGAAGGCAGATGTTTAACCGACTGAGCCACCCAAGTACCCCGAGAATAACCGGTTTTTAGATTTAAGTGAACAGAGAAATAAGAGACCAGATAATTCATGCTGAATGTCAGGACATAATAGTGAATTTTATCGTCTTTCAGAAGGTAGATAAAAGTTCCAAGGGAGAGAGGTGAGCGATGGGGAGGAGGAGAGAGTTGCTGTCCCTCACTACCTGTCTTCAGTATTTATGGTAGAAGGTTATCAACAGGGGTGCTGCAGCCAAGAAGGCTGACGTCCAGACTATTCTGGAGTCTGCTACAGTTAGAGACATGTGACCCCGACAAGCTCTCCTCATGTGCAAAGTCAGGTGCCTATCAACCAGGAGCTCTGATAATGGGTGCCCTACATGCTGTAAGCACACAGATGCATACAGATGGATACAATGTTGCGACATTGACTAAGATCACCATTGCATCTAAGATTCAGGAAAATTTAACCTCCTTCTACAGTTAAATATCTTCAGAGAATGATACTGCACGTATCTGAAACATCTGGCTGGAAATCAGTGTACTCATTCAAATATCACTCAACGCTTCCTTTGATTCGAGGTAGAATGAGCAGAAAATAGAATTTCTGTTTGCCGAATACCAACTCTGATCAACTAGTGGAGCAAAGAGATTACTACTTATCAACCAAAGAGTATTTTAATGTGATGAACGATAATTAAGGACTTTCGACCTCAAATGCTACCATGTTCATTTAAAAAGGGGTATGTAATTGGGACAAGAAAAGAGATATCTGACTCCCACATGCAGAAAGGAATACCGTCGAAAAACACTGGTTATTTGAGAAAGTCAGAAAGAAAAGGTTATTAGTGTCGAACACATAGAGTTAATATACTATCTGTATATCCATTTATTGGCTTTTTATGCCTTCGAGACTGATTGATGAATCTTCACGTATACTGGCTATATTTAAACAGTAGTGACAAAATGAAATTTGTCAAAAACTGGTAAAATCATTTTCTTTTTTAAAAACCTAATTGTGGTACATTTGCACAGAGCTCCCCCAGCACCAGGGGGCATGTATATAAAGTTATGGGCATACTCCCATAACTACAAAGTATGCATTTTGCATGAAAACAGAAAAGTCTCTGTGTTCTATTTGTCAAACTGTACTTTCCATAAGTGTATTTCTTAAAAATGAATGTGCCTTTCCTGGCAAAATGCTCCTGCTTTGAATGTTATGGATACAAGCTAAAAATGTGGGTCCTGAATTTGACTTTGGACCTAATAAAAAAGAGTAAAAACAATTTAACTGAACTTTGTGGGAAGATAACAACACGACAGTAAAATATTAAATAATTTCACCCATGATTCACTTACTGCCTGCATGCCTTGTTTGCTAGAGGGTTTTTTCACACTGAATCACCTCCCCCTCCTTTCCAATTAGCTTCAAGCACGTACTACCTTTTCAAGTTTACTGCTCCAGTTCACTCATCTTTTCACATGAACCCTTCCGGTGTCCTTGACCATGAGCAATGAGTTTGAGATTATATATGTGTGCTTCAATCATGCCTCAAAATGATAAGCCCAATTTAATTACGATTTCCTTGGGGGAAAAAAATCACCTATTATTAGAACTATACTTTTATCCATACGTGTAAATCTAATAAAAAAAGCCATCAATGTAAAATCTCCATTTACCCAGGTAAATAAATTATAAATTCCTTTCTGATTGAGAGAACACATTTACATTTATGTTATGTGTACCTCCCATTTTACAGTCAGCTGCCAAAAGACATCGTATTATGTGCTTGCTCAGATCTTCATAATGCCTATTTCCTTATTTTATATTTTCTAACTTTTATGCCCCAGGTTAATTTAGCTACTTGTTTTTCTCTAATTACAAAAGGAAATCTGCGTTTCAGAAAGTCTTGGGCCACATATAAATGCAAAACATCACACAGAGAGTAACCTGATCCAAATGTGCTACGTTCCAATTTTTCAACTCAAGGATCTGCTCATGAAATCATACTTTCTGTAATACTTGATAATGTTGGAATTTCAGGATTGTTATGGACAGTAACAATATGGGGCAGGAAGAGAGACATGAGGAGGGAAAGACAGTATTTACTATGTGTAAGATATGTAATACTTATATTATATGTATTATATACTTATATGTATATGTATATGTAATACTTATATGTATATGTAAGATACTCTCCTCTCCTCCGGGAGCTTTAATTGAGTTGTGGCAGAAGTTTCAGGATCTCCCGCTGGAAGACAACATGCCCCAAGTGACCCATGATGGGAAAGAACACGGCACAGTTAAAGTCCAGAGGAGACAGCCAACGTTACTGAATCTCTCTGTTGGGAAAAGGAGAGCACTGAAGAAAAGGAGGAAGACTACGGTGTGGCATGGTGGTCGCCCGAGAAAATCTAACAACAGAGGCACCTGGGGGGCTCAGCTGGTTAAGCTCCCTACTCTGGATTTTGGCTCCGGTCATGACCTCAGGGTCGTGAGTTCAAGCCCTGTGTTGGGCTCTGAGTTGGGTGTGGCACCTGTTGGGGATTCTCTCTCCTTCACCTTCTGCCCCTCCCCTGCTCATGTACCCTCTCTCTCCACAATAAATAAGTCTTCGGAAGGAAAAGAAAAACTAGGTGTGGTACATGAACAATGAATCTTGGAACACTGAAAAAAATAAAATAAAATTTAAAAAAAAGTTAAAAAAAAAAAAGAAAATCTAACAACAGCTGAATATTGAAAAGTGACAAATTCAACCAAAAAAGAACACAACACATACTTTTTTCTAAGTGTTTTGCAGAGAGAGGAATTACATTTACTTAAGTGATGAATACATACTTGCAAAACTTAGGTGATCAAAATGTCACCTGCGATGAAAAATTATACTGGTGGTGTTAGACGCTCAGTTGTGCCCCCCAAAAAAGATATGTTGACCCCCCTGCAGTCCCCAGTACTGAGTTAAAATAAAGTCCTTAGGGTGGGCCCTCAGCCCCATAGGACAGGTATCTTTACAAAAAAGAAAATTTTGGAAACCGAGACAGATGAGCACATAGGGAAGCTGGTGTGAGGACACACGGAGAAAAGACAGCCAGGTGGCGGGAGTGATCTTCTCGCGGAGGGAACATCAAGGATGGCTCAGAACCCCTGAAGCTAGGAGAGACGCGAGGGACCCTCCCAGTGCCTTCTTTGAGAGCATGGCTCTGGGACACCCCAATTTCAGATTTCTGGCCTCCAGACCTGGGAGATGATAAATTTACATTCCCGGAAAACCACTCCGTTGTTATTACCCAGAGCAGCCCGGCTAGAAGAAAAACATCACACCCCAAGCTTTTACTTGAAGAGTTGTCGAACAGTCCTTCCTAAATAAACATGAACCTATAAATAATAAAAATGTTTCCACAGTTTCATTTTCTAGCACTACCCTGATTGCATTTTTCTTTTTTTTTAAAGAATATCAAATAGGGAATCTGTTCTCTGTTTGGAACAGAATGTTGAACAAGGGGTTTAAAGGAAAATATCCGTAACTGAGGTTATTTTTCAAGACCCAGAGAGGAGCTGACATTTTGGAATTTTCAAATATATGGAGTGACGCCTTTCCTAAAGAAGGATGGTGATACTCAAACACTAAAATGGCCCCATTGTTGCCTGATTTCCAAACTATTACCCGAATACTATAGTAATGTACGCTCGCAGCCTTCGGCGCGGCCCAGTGCCGGATGGGGGCCATCAGCCTAAGTAAATGCTTCTCTTAGGGAGCCATCAGGAATGTGGGATCAACCAGCCAGTGACTGGGACAGGCTGGACAACCCAAGCCCACAGTCAACGGGCCACTGAGGACACGGAGTGAGCGAGATTCGCCGCACTCTCCATATTAATGAAACACAGAGAACGAGACTAACTGTTCAGAGGAAGGGGAATCCATAGCCACTGGCCTTGCGAACCTCAGCCTCTTTGAGCTCTCGGAGGGCCCTCGGAGATCATCTGTCCATCTGGGAAGGTAAGAAGAGCGGCAGGAGAGTGTTGAAGAAACAGTGTGGGACGAAGGGGGACAACAGTTCAAATACAAGCGCCAGCACTTGATGTGGGGGACAGTACAGAGAGACAGCCGAGACTGAGCGCAGGAGAAAGAGCCAGGAAGACACGGGTGGGAGGTCTGGGTTGGACGGTAGGAGCACAAGCACATTGGGGAATGACGAATTAATGGTTTTCACATCCTGAGGACTCTCTCGGGAGCTGGCATTGTGTCTGTGTCAGCTTCCTGTCCCCGGCTGGGCACGGTGGCGGAGCGAGGGCGGAGGGCAGGAGGCAGGGAGGCTGGGCGGAAGGGTGCCAACGCTGACCCTCATCGCCTCGGCAGGGAGGCTCAGGGGCCAAGTAACCACCCCTTAAAACACAGCCTTAGGCAGAACTCCATCGTTTGTGAACACCTGTTATTTGAACAGGTTCGGGGAAGGAGGCCATAAATATGCAACACTTTCCTCCTCTTTCCTACTGGAAACTATAAAAAGCCAAAGAGTATTTACAAGAAAAATTCGGCAGTGATGATTACCAATGGACAAGAACTACACTTCACATTTCCTTTTTCCCATATGGAAAAGGACCGGGGATGTGCTCACACCGCTGAATTACAACAGGCGGCGAGCTCTAGAAGCCCTTCCCCAGGGGCCGAGCTCGCTGGAGAACCAGAAGTTCGCGGGGCTCTCACCTTGGGACATTGCTACGATCCTAAAACGACATCCGAAAAGTGAACAGAAAGAAAATCACAATCATCCCATCCTCTCACTTCCCCCCACCTCCAAAGGATCGTGTGCTCATCTGCCTTAGGGATTTGGGGGTACAGTGACGCAGCTACTGGCACAAGAGTGCAAACCGAGCCGCGAGCACCTTGTGGGGCCCCCCCGGGGGGTGCGCTCCAGGAGAGCACGGAGATGCCATTAGGACAAAGGCGCGCTCTCTGACATCATCGCCTCCTCGTCCATCTAAGGTCACGTGCACTCAGGAAGGGGGCCGGCGGGCAGATGGCTGCTCCTCCCATGCACCGGTGTCCATCTGCTTTGCTAGAGAAAACTCGTTCCTCCCACTTCTGACTTGGGAAAGGCAGAGCTGACATTTGTCTCTGCTTTCTCTGACCCTGTTCATGTATCTCTTTGCCTTTCTGTCAGAAAGCATGCATCACCATCATTGAGTGATGTGGGGATGGAGCCACGCCTCTCCACTGGGGGTGATTTTGCTGCCCAAAGGGCAATGGGAAACATCTGTAGTCGTTCGCGATGTCACAACTGGGGGGCAAGGTACTGTTGGCATCTGGTGAACAGAGGTCAGGGCTGCTGTCTCTGTCCCATATCCTATAATGGACAGGACCGCTCCCCAGAACAAAGAATTATCTGACTTAAATGTCCATACCATTACAGTTATGAAATGCTATGGTAGAGGAAAAGAGGAATAGTCATTTTTTAACATCTCGCAGTCATGACACAAGGAGAAGGCTCGCGTCACCACAATAGGGAGAACCCCTTCAAAACCACGATGCATAAACCAGGGAAGATGTTCTTCTAAAGATCCCCTCCTACCACCTGCATTGGCTTTCCAAAGACATAGCCACCTGGGACCTGGGAACGCGACCTCTGGAGAAAGGATCTTTGCAAATCTAATCAAGAATCTCAAGGTTTTGAAATCATCCTAGATGATCCAGTAGGTCCTCAAGCCAATTACATGTGTCCTTATAAGAAAAAGGCGAGGGATATTTTGACACAGAGAAGGCCACAGGAAGATGGAGCAGAGACTGGACCAAGAAGCCAGCAATTCTTGGAACCACCAGAAGCTGGAAGAGACGAAGAAGGACTCTCCCCCAGAATCCTTGGCAGGAGTGTGGTCCTGTTAGCCCTTCAATTTCAGACCACTGGCCTCCAGAACTATAAGAGAATAAATTCTTATTTTTTGAGCCACTAAATTGTAAGAATTGTCATAGGAGCCCTAGGAAACTAAGACACTACTAATAGACTATTATGCCAGACTTAACTTGTATTCTTCCTAATGGACAGAAATCCCCAGTTTAAATGTGACTTCCAAGTGAATTTTGGGAGATGTGTATTTATAAGCCAAGCATGCGTCTCATGAACTACGTGACTCCGTCAAACAATGACAACATTTATTTTAAAACAGAAGAAAATCACACTTGTATATGCATCAGACCCAACACTCTAAAGAGAGCCTCTTCTTCCAAAGGGTAGACAAATTCTAGGCAGCGAACTCATAAGCATCAAGAGTCTCAATGTAAGTGTATCCAAGCATTCAAATCTGTCTGGAGAAGGTTTAATGTGAGCAGCAGACAGAAGTAAAATGATTTTAACCAAGCTCTTTGGACGGTCTTTGTAACAAAGAAAAGAGATTATCCCTTTTTCTTTCAGGGCATATTCCAAAGTCCTCAAAGGCCACTAATTGCTGCCTCGGGTCATTTTCAGAACCCTGGGGTAAGGCCACAGGATACAATTACTAGGCTTCTCGGGTCAACAGCCCATGCGGGAGATACAGGAATGAGAGACCATGTGTTCAGTTCCCTGTGGCTGCTTTAATGAATGACCATGAACTTGGTAGCTTCAGTTAACAGAACTTTAATCTCTCACAATTCTAGAGGTCAGAAATCAGAAATCCATATCACAGGACCAAAACTGAGATGTCAGCAGACCCATGCTCCGCGTGGAGAACCTTCCTTATCTCTTCCAGCTTCTGGTGGCTGCTGCCTGCCTTGGCTAGTGGCCACATCACTCCGTCTTCGAGTCTCTCTTGGCCCCACGTTCACTGGATCTCTCCTCTGCAGGTAGGTGTCAAATACCACTCTGCCCCCTCCTAAAGTAACACTTGCAAATGCTTTCAGGACATCCTCGTGACTTCCCATCCCAACATTCTTTCTTTATAATTTTATCTTTTCAGTGTTCCAAGATTCATTGTTCATGCACCACACCCAGTGCTCCATGCAATACGTGCCCTCCTCAACACCCACCACCAGGCTCACCCAACCCTCCACCCCCACCCCTCCAAAACCCTCAGTTTGTATCTCAGAGTCCATAGTCCCCATCCCGATATTCTTAACCACAGTTTTGCCATTTATGGTAACATTGACAGGTTTCAGGGACTAGAACATGGACATCTCTTGGGGAGCCAATTTTTAACACACAGTGCCAGAATCACAGTCCTAGAAGGAAAAGAGAGACTTGAGCAGTGACAGATGCCCCTTACAGTCTAGAGCCTGGGCTTGCTCTACGAACCCTACTGGGGATCCTCTGGGTAGAGTGACATCATCACACGTTCGAACCACCACAGAAGCCAGACTGAATCTCATCCCTGCTGTATCATCACAGTGAGGCTATGGGGCAGACAGTGACGAAGAGCATGCTTCATTTCATGCTCCTGAACCTGACTCATTCATGGCTATTTCTCAGAGCAGATGTGCAACGATCACCAAGGCATGATCCCAGCTACCAAAGAGGTACTGAAGGTTCCATGATACGAAAGTGAGCTGATCTAGACAAACCCAGTGCTTCAAACACTGAGACAGAACTAGCTGCTGTCAAGTGCAGAAATCTGACATGCACTTGCTAGGATGGCAGGGAACCGTGTGGATGGTGAGAAAGAAGGCATACACCCATTCCCAGACTCCTACAAGGCTCAAGCCAAGAGAAAAGAATGGGAACCCTTAACAAATGCTAATTATAATATGGAAAGAAGTTTTTTTTAAAGATTTTTATTTTTTTGATACCCTTTGCCCATTTCTCCCACCCCCATGCCTTGCCTCTAGTAACCACCAATCTATTCTCTTTATCCAAAAGTTTGGTATATTCAGATTCCAAATATAGCTCATATGGTATTTGTCTTTGTCTGCTTTATTTCACTTGGCATAGTGCCCTCAAAGTCCATGCATGTCATCACAAATGGCAATATTTCCTTCTTCTTTTGGCTGTATAGCTTATATATATATATATATATATATATATACATATATATATATATATATATATATGTTACATTTTCCTTATGCTGTCATCCAGCAATGGACACTTAGATCGCTTCCATACTAGAATTGTGTTTGTAATTATTTCACGGTATATACAAATATCAAATCATGTTGCACACTTAAAACTAAGATAAGGTTATATGTCAAGTACATTTCAATCAATCAATATTTTCATTATAATTATTTTACACATTAAAGGCTGTCTCATAGTGAAAAAAATAAAGATTTTTATTTTATTTATTTGACAGAGAGAAAGAGATCATAAGTAGGCAGAGAGGCAGTGAGAGGGAGAGGGGGAAGCAGGCTCCCCACTGAGCAGAAGGCCCAATGCGGGGCTTGATGGCTTGATTCGAGGACCCTGAGATCATGACCTGAGCTGAAGGCAGAGGCTTAACCCACTGAGCCACCCAGATGCCCCTGGAAAGAACTTTTGAAACCAGATTTAAATTGGGTTTTTCGGGGGGCGGGGGGTTCTTGGTTTTGTTTGTTTGATTTTTGCTTTCTTCATGAGTCTATTTAAATTGATTAGCTTTTGGCCACAGTAAAGAAAAATGCATATATCCAGCAGACAATCTGGAAAATTACAACAAAGTATAAAAAGGAAAATACAAACCACCTACCGCATGAAGATCACCACTAATTTACTTATCTCAAAAAATAAACTTAATTTCTATATTAAAAAAAAAAAAGAAATTAAGATCAAACTGAAGGAATGCCTGAACTTCCTATTTCTTTACCAAACTTACAAACCCCAAAACATTCCTAAAATGTACTATTAAAAAAAAATTGTAAACATGTAGAGGATGAGGTCAGCAATATAGCTGTTTAAGTTTCCACCACATTTCTTTAAAGAGATGAGGTCTATGTACAGTGGACTACTACTCAGCCATCAAAAAGGATGAAATCTCGCCACTTGCAATGATATGAATAGTACTAGACGGTTTTCGGCTAAGCAAAATAAGTCAGTCAGATAAGGACAGATACCATAGGATTTCACTCATGTGGAATTTAAGAAACAAAACATGAACATAAGGGAAGGGAAGGAAAAATAAAATAAGATGAAAACAGAGGGAGGCAAACCATAAGAGACACTTAACTGTAGGAAACAAACTGAGGGTTTTTGGAGGGAGTGGATGGGGGATGGGGTAACTGGAGGATGGACATGAAGGAGGGCACATGATATGATGAGCACTGAGTATTACCTCCAACTGATATATCATAAATTCTACTTCTAAAACTAACAATATGCTATATGTTAAACTGAATTAAAATTAGAATTAAATTTAAATTAAATTTAAATTAATTCATTAAAATTAAATTAATTAAATTTTAAATTTAATTTAATTTGAATTTGAATTTAATTAAAATTTAAATTAAATTAAAATTAAACTGAATTTAAATTAAAATTTTATTTTTAAAAAATAAAAACAAAGAGCACATTCATGTGTCCATGTAGTAAAACTCAGATCAGCTATTTAAGAAGAATCAAAAGAAACAAAAAACAATCCTTTTCATGTGTCTGTTGGCCAGCTGTATGTTCTCTTTGAAAAAATGTCTATTCATGTCTTCTACCCATTCTTTTAATTGGATTATTCATTTTCTGAGTGTTGAGTTTGGTAAGTTCTTTATAGATCATTGATACCAACAACACTTTATCAGATATGTCATTTGCAAATATCTTCTCCCATTCCGTAGTCTGTCTTTTAATTTTGTCGACTGTTTCCTTTGCTGTGCAGAAGCCTTTTATCTAGATAAGGTCTCAACAGTTTATTTTTGCATTTGTTTCCTTTACTTCAGGAGCTCTATCTAGAAAGAAGTTGCTACGGCCCATGTCAAGGAGGTTACTGCCTGTGTTCTCTTCTAGGATTTTGATGGTTTCAGGTCCCACAGGAAAGTAGGGGGATGGGGGAAACAGGTGATAGGGGTGAAGGAGGGCACTTGTCACGATGAGCATAGGGAGATGTGTGGAAGTGCTGAATCACTATATTATGTTCCTGAAACCAATATTACGCTGTATGTTAACTAACAGGAGTTCAGATAAAAACTTATTAAAAAAATCCTTGACAACTACAAAATTTAACAAGTCTTGTATAAAATATTTTGCAAAGGAACAAATTTTGAAATCTAAGTTTGTTTTTACCATGATACTCAAAGAAAACCAGAAGGGAGAAGATGAACATTTATCCAGCAAAACATACCATTCATGAGACAAATAACTTGTTAGGGAAAAATAAAATCATTGAAAATTGATTGTATTGTGAACTATAAATAAAGCCTAAGAAATCACATGCAAATAAAAACTATGTCCTTTATGTTCCACCCACATTGGTTGCTCCTGCATTTTTATACTCATAATCATCCCAAGTTTGTTTTACATGTGGAGCACCATTTGATTGTATACTTATTATTTATCTTGGTTTTTCCATAGAATTTCTAATTGCATTTCTAGTTTTCCTTTTGAGAAAAATAATCTTCATATAATTAACCAGTTGGCAGTCGTTAACCTTTTGATCTGAATTAAAATTATCTACTTTCTTAAGGGCATTTTTATGGAACCCTCTAATTTCATTTTGCATAATTTCTGATGAGTTGTATATGTGAGCCTCATACTTTTACTTCTGCGAATTATTTCTTGACCTCTGTTGTTTTCTTTTCCATGGCAGCCTTCTCGTGCCTTACAAATATAATATCATATTGACATAATTTGTTAACTGAAGTTAAACACGCACTTAATTTATAAAAAAATCTACAAGAGCTAAAATAAAAGACTCAAATAAGCTCTCTCTGCTGGGTCCCATACACTGCTCAAAGTAAGAAAGTCCTACCCTTTCATGGTCTATTTTGACATTTATCTCCACATCTCTAAATAATATAATATAATATAATATAATATAATATAATATAATATAGTATAATTTTACTGTGGTTTCCTATTTTTTTTAGCTGAAAATATCACTAACTGGCTCCTTTTCCAACCTATCTTATCAATATCCCCATCAATACACATACCTGTTCCTGTCCCTATTTTCTCAATACTATTTTATTGTAATCCTACTTGGATATTCAGCATTTACATATTTATGACTTGTCAATACTATTCACAGATGTGCCATAAAGTAAGAAATGTTTCTCAAAACAGTTTTGTTTTTCTTGGAGTTAATAATGGTCTTGTCTTAGATCGTGCAGGCTGCTATAACAAAATACCACAAACTGGGTAGTTTATAAAACACAAACTTATTCCTCACTCTTCTGGAGGCTGGAAAGTCCAAGATCAAGGTGCTGGCAGATTGGGTGTCTGGTGGGATCTATTTCCTGGCTCTCCAGTATGCTTTTCTCTGTAACCTCATACGGTGGAAGAAAGGTCTCTGGGGTCTCTTTTATAAGGGTACTAATCTCATTCATGAGAGCTCTCCCTTCATGACCTACTCACCTCCCAGAGACCTCATATTTAAACCCCATCCCATTGGGGGTTAAGTTCTAATATATGAATTTAGAGGGTGTGGGGACACATTCAGTCTATAGCAAGACTCTGGTTTCTTTTTTTATGTACTTATTACTAATTTATCCCCCAATGCCCAACTATAAGTTTGCATTTTCTCCAAATATATTCTTTCATGCCCAGTTCAGAGCTTGAACTCAAAACCCTAAGATCAAAACCTGAGATCAAGAGTTATTTGCTCCACCAACTGAGGCACCCAGGGGCCCCTTCTCTAAATACATTCTAATAGCTCAGGGATTCCACTATGGTTATCTTCTTGGAGGGATACCTTGTGACACTTTTCCACCTACTCCGATCTGATCCTCTGGCCCAGAGTGTAACCATCCCATAAACGACCTCACTTTGCCCTCATCATATTTGCCTCCCTCTCTCACCTGTGGGAGCCCCTATTGTAGGCCTGGTGTAGTAATCATACACTGATCACACATATTTCTCCAATTTCCACCTTTCAGCGTCTAATCCAACTTTCTGGGAGACTTCATCAAATTTGTTTTCTAATTGACCACTGACATCATTTTACCAATCATATTTTAAACATAATCTGTGAAGACCTTTTTAATAGACTACATATTTTATTTTCCTTGTGTCATGGATGCAGTACCTTCTCCGATTTAAGAAAACATTAATGGTAACTTCTTGTCTCTATTTCCTCCAAGTTTCTCATTCAGTTGGTTTTACCACCTATTTTTCATAATGGGAACTTAAAAAAAAAAAAAATAGAGCTGAGTACATGAATTGTTTTGTAGACCAGGAGTTACCAGTGTCCATTATGCTGGATGTGACTTTCTTGGGTTGAAATGACTACTTATGTCAATATCCTTATGTTTCAAATTGTAGCCTATTAAATACTGACAAATGTGTATTCTAAACATCCATGTAAAGTATATGTCAGCACAAACACTACACTTGGGGGAGAGAAGCTGGGATGGCACAGACTTACACTTATTTTCCATTTTTTAAATGAGAGATCTAAGCTATTTCTGCGTACGCCAGTACAATGTACCTCCAGGTTTGTCATGTTCTAAACCCAAACCTCCATCTTCTTTCGGGGCAACACGGGAAGTCCTCTGCTGCTGTATAAAGTGAGGGAAGGAATGGATCTGCTCCTTCCACTGCCTCCTGCTTTCTTCTGTTTCCATTGAAAAATCAGCTGTCAATCTTATTTCTAGTCCACTAAGGGCTGTGTGTCTTTTTCTCTCTGGTTCTTTTTCTGCTCTGGTTCTTTTTACGATGTTTCTCTTTGCCAGTGGTTTTTAGCAGCTTAACCATAATGTGTCTAGATGTGATCTTATGTTATTTATCATTCTTGGTGCTTATGGAAGGTCTAAACCTAGTGAATGATGTCTTTAATCATTTGCAAAAAGTTTTTGTTTTGTTTTCTTTGTTTTCTCTCTTCTCTTTTTGAGGCTCAAATTATATGTGAGATAGAATTGTGAATGTATGATATGTGTCTCTTACCTTTAATGTTTCTCCCCTAATTCCTCTCTGTACCTCAGGCTAGGTATTTTCTAGCAATTTCTCTCCCAGTTTATTGTGCTAACTGAATCATCTGTGGGTTTAATTCTATTGCCTATTTTTACCTAATTTATCTGTCATAAAGTCTTGCCTTTTCACACATCCAGAATATTTTACTGCAAGGCAACTGCAGAGATTCTGAATTATGTTACTTTCACCAAAGAATCTTTCTTCAGGGAGAATTGCTTTGTTTTTCTGTTAAGCAGATGAGGGGGCAGGGGAGGTGCAGGCAGGGACTGAGCTGAGTCAGGGCTGAGGTGCAGTTGAGAGATTCAATGATTCATCTTTGTTTCTAGAGCATGGTCTTCCTGAGTTTTCAGTCAGGAACCTACTGGGTATTTAGCTCCTTTAACATGGTGGGAAATTCCTTCTACTCTGTTTTAGCTTAGATCTTTAGCCATAGGACTATCACATTTTGGCGGTTGCCTTCAGGGGGAAGATTAGCCATGTGTTTGAGGCCCACTGTGTCTTTAATTTGTGGCTTCACCTCTGTGTGAGAGACAAATGTCTGCTGCTTTCCCCCATTCTGAGAAGCAACTACTGGAGGGTTAATCTTTAGCTGAACCCAAAATAGATTAATCTTCTTTCCCATATTACTTCTTCTTGTGAACTTGTAACATTTAAATATTGTCTCTGTCTTCAAAATGGTGTGTCAGGAAAGAGCTGAAATAATTATGAGTATTTAATCTTCCATATTTACTGAATAACTATATTTTCTTGAATCTCACTGAATATAATATTTGGAATTTTTTTAATGTCATATTGTGTTTCTTGGACTACATCTGTTTCATCTGAAGTATTTAATTGTAGTTGTCTTCTGGCTTTTACTACCATGTTCTGGATTGTGGTATTCTCTGTTCTTGGATATATCCAAATTTCCAAATAAAGGGTGCCTTCAAAAAATGTCCTCAAGTTATCTGGGGGATACATGTAAGATTCAATTTTTAGTGTTCATAGAATTTTTCCTTTTACATATCTTTATTGTCATTTACATGCCGTGTTTTTTGGGTGGAAGAGCAGTATGTGGGTGTCTCCCTTCCTGAACTAGAAACTGATGTCTATTTTTTGAAGACTACTTTTGATTTCAATGCTCCTTTACCCAAATGATGATTAAAAATTTCCAGCAAAGAACTTGAAAAGGTCTTTGGACTTCAACTCACACATACCTGTACCTATTTTGTTATTAAGTAGACTCCTTCTAATAGTGAATATCTGGGTGGGCACTTTGCCTCTGTGCCTTCCAGAAAACATGCAAACAATAATTGAGTATCCCCCCAAACTGAAAACAAGGTTGACCTTCAAGAACTAAATTGTACAATCAACTCATATAAAGTCACAGCAGAGATCGTATGCTATCATTTGAAAGAGGCAAGCTCTTAGGCCCATAAGAACCGATGCACACAGATTTTTGTGACCTAATGAGAAAGTAACATATCAACTCTAAAAAGTTAGCTATTATAGAACAGCCAAAGGAGAGTCTGATACACATAAACAAAGGCAGCACCCATCATAGCTCTACTCACACTTACTCTATCCAAGTCCATCACAGTTAGTGAATAAATTCAGGATGACAAACAGCCCCTATGCTAAAGAATCACCAATCAGAAGATTCAGTCCAGTTATTGTTGAGAATGGTAGGCCCATGTGATGCATGTGTTTTTCATTTAATTTCTCTCTTGCCATTCACTTTCACTCGGACCGTAGGTCACCGAATACCTAATTTCTTACCCAAACAAGAAATCCTTTACTTATCTCAGAAACAAAGGGTGCTTCTGGTATGTTGGCTTATCTCTTTGTGTCAGCATTTGGGGAGAGACACACAAGTATGGAATTTGAAAGCAGGGCAGAGAATCTAAGCAGGTCCATCATTCAGCGGCTCTGTCAGGGGCTGGGGCCACTTCTGCAATATAGCAGTAGAAATGCATTTTAGATAAATGAAATATACCCCTCCGTTTATCTACCAGCCTGCGACTGTCAGACAGTATTTGCTTCTGGCTCATAGAAACTTTCCGACATTATTTTAGGAAACTAAAGGAGACACACAACTAAGAAAAATATTCATGCGTCTTCAATTCAGTTTCTGGGGCATAAAATCAGCAACGGATAAGGAAAATCATTAAAGATGAGGGCATGCATGACACAAGAGAATGCATCCAGTAATCAAGTATGTATTACTTTCTTTTTTCAAAGATATACAAATATTTCACTTCTTTGGGGACAGGGGCTGCTGTCTCTGCAAGCAAGGTGGGATCAGGACAAGCCCAAGGAAAATATGCAAGCCTACTGAGTAGTACACCCCGTAGTGGGTGTTCTTGGTGCCTTCCCCAGCTCTCCTTACAGAACAGTGGCCCTTCCACTGGCTGCTGGGAGCATTGGCCCATACCAGCTCACAGCTGCCCCCCTCTCTGAAAACTGCTCTTGGCTGACGAGAGCCACCTCATTAGGAAACTATGTCACCACACCTCCCCCAAACATGAAAATCAGAAGCTAATGAATGAAAGACAAGTGGGAGTTGAGTATAAATCATCATCATCCCCCTGGCCTCAAAGGGGACCAGTTGAGATTCTATCCAGGCTCCAGGATTCCCTTGGGATCAAGATGACGCTAGACTCCATCTCGGAGCAAATCCTTGCCTACTTCCACTCTCTGCTATATTCCTCACTCCCCACCTGCTAAGAACATGCCCTCACTAAAGTGCAAGCATGTGGAATCCCTGTCTCTGACTTCTAGGAAACCTCACCTAAAATCAAGATGTAACTCATCATTATAAATTAATCACTACATTCACTGTAAGCCAGCTGTCAACCACAGACGGTATGGCAATCAGTACCAATGAGTACAGGAAAGTAGAATATTGGTTAGTGATGACGAGACTGTCCCCTGAAGCTCCACATACCCAGACCCAAATCTTAGCCTGGCCACGTGCCAGCTGGGGGGTGTTAGTTAAATCACATAAACTCCCCAAACAGCAACTCTTCTACGTCAAATATTAAAAATAATATAACTTCAACTTTAGTGATGTTAAGAGGGTGAAAGTCGAGACAGACGATACACGTGAAGCGCTGAGCATGGAGTAAGGGGTAGAGTGAGTGCCAGCTGCTACTGCTACTCTTGTCATCATGACTGTATGGCAACTGGGTCGTTGCAGTTGCCTCAAATAAGCATAATTTGTGGGAAAAGTATTCCTTAAAAAAAAAAAAAGAATCCAGGAGTCATCTGAGCAATAACAGAAGAAAGAGAAAGCAGAAGGATAGTGGACAACTGAGATGTTAATGCTGAAAGGGATGGCAGGGACTCTCCACTCTTCTTCCTGGCTCTTCTCTCCAAAACGTACCATGGAGAAAACTGAGGTCCAAAGAGGCTACGTGGTTTATTCAAAATATCTCCACTTTGTCGTTTATAGACATGTTGGAAGTGTGAATAAGTCTGTTTGTGTATAGTAGAAAATTAGAATGGCAGTGGTGAAGGGGGCAGGGATGGAGAGCAGGGAGCCGGAAGGGCATCCCTGGTGGCTAGTCTTGTTTTTCTTAGCAAGTCTGGGAGAAGATGCTAGTGCCTCCCCCTATCCTAATGTCCCAGTTTTGTGCTTCCTCCTGGTTTTGAAGACTATACTTCCCATCCTCCCTTGCAGTGGATGGAGGCCACGTGACTGAGTGATGGCCACTGGGATTTGGGCAGAAGGGAGATGTGGCACTTTCGGGCATGGCCCACGTAATCTCCTTTGCATGGTTTTACATTCTGTCTTCCATGCTGCCCCTACCGATGTGGGTTGAAGACGGGGGCACATAACACAGAACATCCCAGGCTCTTGGTTGGCAGCAAAGAACGGGGACCCCCGCAGCCTGTGTCAGACTGTCATGCAAGTGAGTAACAGGCTTTGTGTGTGTGTGTGTTCAGCCACTGAGAGAACAGGACTGTATGCTGACAGCAGTTAGCTCACTTTCACCGACACTCCGAAACTAGTAAAATCCTAGTAGTCATTATAAAATACACACAAACAACCATAAATCCTCCAGGAAGTTACGAGAAAAGGAAAGTAAAGATGTTCGGATATATGAGTAGATAAACAGCACTTGACGGGAAATGTTCACCAAGAGTCCAGAATTTGGAGACGAAGGTCACCTGGGACCATGAAGGCATAGTGCATGGACTCAAAATAAACATAATAACCCAATACTGTCTGAAAAACTGAAACAAACAAAACAAAACAAATTACACTGCCCCATATTGTGTTCACTCATCCATTCAGGAAACACTTACGGAAAACTTGCTACGTACCAGATACCATAACAAACCTTCTCTTAAAGGGTCACTTAGTAAATAGTTTAGACTTTGCAGGCAGGGCAGTCTCTGTGACAACTGGTCAACCCTGCTCTGCAGCAAAAGTAGACAATATATGAGACACATGGGTGTGTCTGTGCTCCAAGAAACATCAGGAACTAGAATCCCAGGTGGGCAATGTGCAAATGAACAGGCATGGCCATATTCCAAGGAAACTTTAACTATGAGCCACAAGCCCTGGTTTGCAGACCCCTGAAAGGTTTTAATAACAATGATCTCTATGATGCCTTCCACTTCTACAGTACCATGATTTTAGGAACATGTTTGATAAAGAAAGGTAAAAATAAAGTTTAGAATTATGATTTCTGAGGACTACAGTAGAGACTGGTCTCTCCTTATTCAATAAAAATATAAAACTTGATTTAAAAAATTAGTTCATATGAATATCCCATTTGAATAGTTATTCTAAATTATTAAGTAATACATCATTCTTTCAATTATACAGATGAACTCCCATCAGAGGGTAGTTACATCATATCATTATGACCCATCAGAGAGGTATTGGCACTATAAATTGACTGAATTTATTTTTAAATTTAATCACATATTGACAAAAGAAAGCTGTCTAAACTCAAGAATTCTGGCAGCTTCTTTAGAAATGGCCACTAAGGTTTCATAATGCGTTTGGTTAAATACATGAAGAAATCGAAAGAGAGACATTCTTTAAGCTCATCACAGATCTTACGGATTCAGTCAAGTAATCTTTTTTTTTTTTTTTCAGTCAAGTAATCTTAACATCACACACTAGAAAAGTGACTTCTTCAAAGCATGCAGGAGTCAGGCAACGATGACCTAACATGGGGTTTCCACCTTGGCGCAATTACCACCCTGAGCCAGGACGGGCTTTGTGGAATGGGGAGAGGCTGCCCCATGCACTGTAGGATGTGGAGCGGCCCCACAGTGGTGAGAAGAGATTCTCACCACATTAAACAGCCCCTACTTGAGAAACACTGGTTTAGAAACTGTCTGAAGTTGAAACTCAATTCCCGAACCTAAACATTCAGGAAACAGTCAACATCTACCCTAACTTCCAAGAGAAATCTACTGATACTGACTAGGTTGTCTGAGACTTAACAGTTTTTAACTCACAAATCATGGAGAGACAGGTGGCAAATTGGAACACAGATTTCAATTTTTCTGCTTATTCCAAGCAGCTGTAAGTGAGAAATAGGCTGTGAATTCCTTTCCCACAGTAATAAAACAATATAAAAATGGATTTTGAGCAATTTCCCAAAAGAATATTAGCAAGATAGGGAAGCTAAATGAGCTGCAGCCCCTTTGTGTTCTTAGGACCCCGTTCAAGGACTGTCTCCCTCGGGCCACCCGAGGCACGATCCCAGATGGGCAAATGTTGTCAATTAGTCTTGAGGCCAGCTGCATTTTTCTATTTCCCAAAAACTTCTTTGTTCTTGCAAAATAACTGCCGTGATCAAGGCAAGAAGAAAAGTGAAGTTGAAGAGTTGAATCTGTTATCACGACAAGAAGTAGGAGAGACACGTAATGGTGAACGCCCCGTCTTCCATCACTGCGCCTGATTGGTTTCCAAGATGCCACAGCTGAACTTCAGCACTCGGGGGCCACGAGGAAACTTATCACAGCCTCTGGGTGGAAAGGTGCCTTAGAAAGGATATCGTATTGATAATCTGATTCTCCAGACACTGATGAAAAACAGGTTTTATTTCCTTAAATTATGGCAACTAACTCGATCTCTCGCTTTGATACAAAATGTATGCCTGTGGGAAAATCATAACAAATATTCTGCATACAGGCATTTTACCTCGTGGGATATTTAGATGTGCAGATTTCTGGGGGGATGCCATAAGATTTTCCTCAAACAGATTATGTTCACTCAGGGTAACAGGAATTCTGCCCCAACCCAATCCTGGCTCAGATCTTTAGAGCTTTAGAAACCTCACCAGTGATGTCTCACCCTTACTAGAGAGGCAAAGGGAAAAAGAATTCTGATTTAGGGTTCTGCTGAGTCTGGGCATTCTGGGGAATGCTTTCGGCATCAGGCTTGCCAGGCCATCTGGGTTACCCCATTTCCGAAGCCATCCCACCAAACCCCATTTTCCTCACCAATGGGTTCCGGCACAGTTCCACGGGCCAAGCCCCAAGGCATGACTGTGTCTGGATGGACAATGGCTCTGACTCCTTGTGTAATGCCGACCCCTTGCATCCCGTCCTCCCTTCACTGCTCTGGGAGGACTAACACCTGGCCCCTCCCCTCTCACCAAACAACATAAACTGGGGTCACCAGTGTGGGGACCTGAGGAAGGGCAGAGGGAGAGGATCTGCTGAGAGGTGTTCATTGTGCTCCTGGTCCGGCCCAGAGCTGTGCTCACTACCCTATATAAAACAGCACACAGAATATGGGGGACTCTGACGGGGACAGTCTCTAGAATTCTATGACTACCACTCATTAGGAGAAGAAGAAGGACCATTAATCAGCATCTTCTTTCTCATTACTGATCCTCAATACTGTCAAGGCAGGAGACGAATTCAGGGCAAAAGGAATTCAGAGGAAGAGTGTAGAACAGGACAAAGCAGATGCCTGGCGTGTCAAAAAGGAACAAATCCAAGCCATCAGTTGGCCCTTTCATCCTAGAATCATCGTTTGGGGTGAGAGGGTGTATACACATGTTCCTGGAGGCCTCTTCCGGCAAGCACGGCTCATTGCTCTAAACTCTCGGTTGTGTTCCTTTCCTCAAATTTAGGGACAAAATATGAAGCTTACCTACACCCCACTACTGTGAACTCTAGAGATTTAAAGAGCAAACATTACTCGAAATCAACAGACATTTGTCTTGAGTCTACCACTTGCCAGGTAACCTAATCTAATGATCCACCCCAACCAGACACCAAAGAGACAAGAAAGAACACTGCTCATGACACAGGGTGAATTTCCATGTGAGACAGTTAAGAATTTCCATATTTCATCAGAAATAGGGGCTGTGAGGTGGTGAAATGCACCAGAGGATCACCGGCCTGAACTGATTCAGGATGAGTTACAAAGAGGGGGTAACTTGGGATCGGTCACCTTTGGGGGACTCAGGATCGGTGGCCTTTTCCGAGATTAAGAAGAGGGTGGGGATAAAAGTGTCTATGAGAGAGGACAGCGACAACATATGCTTGCCTTTGGGGAAAAACCTCCGGGTTAGGCAGCTCTAAGCTGCTTGACACGACCCACCAGGTGGGGGCGCCCTAGAGTGAGGAGAGAGACGCAAACAACACTCCGGGCCACCAGAAAGTGGACCCGGCTGTCACGCAGAGGGGGGCGAGATCCAATGAAGCCTTGTCCTTGTCTGGTCAGAAACAAGGCTGTCGAAGATTCTCAACTCTGATTCTCTCGACGTCACTGCAAGTTGTTTTTCCTCATATCAATGTCCTTACTTTCTCATGTTTAAACAATCATATTTCATCTTTCATGAGAGAAGGAAGAAGGCAACTATGAGCCTTTGATACTCAAATTAATCCAGCTGACCCTCGTAGAAAATAACATTTCCATGACGTAACTGAATCATTAAAGTCATCAGGGCTTCTGAGCTCATTCTCTAGAACAGCATGCTCAACCGGGTGGCCCCGGCCATGCTGAGCTCCTGAAGAGAGGCTGGTCCGAACCCCACTGTGCTCTCTGTACAAGCCACATGAGATTTTATAGATTTAATGCAAAAAAAGAAGCAGCAGCAGAAGCAGAAGAACAATAACAAGAAACGTAACATCTCATTAATTTCTTGTAACGAGTTCATATTGAAATGACAATTTTGATACAAGTGAAAACCAATTTATTATTAAAAATAATTCCCATTTCTCTGGACTTAGTTCAACGTGACCACTGGTTTCAATCAACTAGCCACAGACAGCGCCAGTTACGACACCTCTTACCTCTCCTTATCAGTACGCCTCTCTTTTTGGTCAACCTTGGAAATCATCATTTAAATTAAAATAAAGTATTCCTAGAAATCAATCAGACCGCCTTCCCGAAGACGCAGGAAAGAACGGTGTGTCGGGAAGAACTGACAGCTTTATCTCTCTCCACACTGAGAAAACAGTAGGCTTCCAAGCAACACACACACCACAAAATGTGCAAGAGGAGAATTGTACAGTTTTGCACAAGGCACGGCAATGTCTGACAGCTGCCCCGAGGCCCGTGTGGTCAAAGCCCTTGTTCAGAAAGTCCTCGGTCAGCGGATTGTGCTCTCTCTCTTAGCAGGTGGTGATGGTGATGAGTTTTGCACAGTTCAGCTCCATCAGTATCCTAACCTTGATTTCCACCAAAAGGCTATCGCAACAGTGGGAAGTAACAATGGGAAGAACAACTTGGTATCCCCCATGCCCACAGCAATAGCGTGCACAGGTCTGGGCAAAGGCATGGCCCGATTCTTTGCATCTCTTTATTTAGCAATAACTTAAAGCAAAGTTGTAAGAGAAACACAATGGACTCTCATAAGCCCTTCACCTAAATTCTTCAATTTACCCTTTAATTCTTGTATCACATTTACTTTATCATTCTTTCTCTCTGGGTGCACATATTATAATTTTTTTAAATGATTTCAGAATATGTTGGAAAAAACCACACCCTTTATCCCTACTTATCTCAGTAGGTTTGGCCAAAGAACAAGGTGACTTTCCTACATAATCACATCCCAGCTATCAAAATCAGAAAATAAATACATTTCTATTACCTCATCTACAGACATCAAAAATTTTTTTTAAGATTTTATTTATTCATTTGCCAGAAAGAGAGCACAAGTAGTAGGAGCAGCAGGCAGAGGGAGAAGCAGGCTCCCCACTGAGCAAGGAGCCCAATGCGGGATGAGATCTGGGATCATGACCTGAGTCAAAGGCTGATGCTCAACTAAGTGGACCACCCAGGTGTCCCTAGACATTAAATTTTTGCCGGTTGTCCCAATAGTGTCCTTAGCAAGAAAAAAAATTTTTTTTTCTGTTACAAGATATGAGTTGGACCAAGTGCTTCATTTGATTGCCATGCCATTTTATCTCCTTGATGAGGGACTCGCCCTTCTTTCTTTTCATGCTTTTCGTGGCCTGGTGATTTTTGAAGAGCAGAGGCCAAATTTTTATATAATGCCCCTCAGTTTTGGTCTATGTGATGTTCCTCCTGATGAAACTGGTTAAAAATCTATTGTCCAAGTATCAAGGAAATCCTGATGTGTCCCTCTGTACGTTCGATCAGGGCACGTTTGTTGGCTCTTTGTCCCATTATGGGTGAAAGGACCTTCGATTTCTTGGTTACGGTAAGACTGGCTGGGTTTCTTTACCATCAAAAGACAGCTTTCCTTTTATAATGAATAAATATGTTACAGGCAATATCAGAAATACCTTGGTCAGCATCAAAGTGTCACCCATACGTTTTCACAGCCACTGATCATTTGTGCCTGAAATCAATTTTTAGTATCATGGTTGCCAAATACCAACTTAGTAATTAAATCATTTCTTCAGTATTTCAGGTGGCATTTCACGGAAGAACGGTCCCTTCTGCCTCATCTGTGTACTCATTCAGTTATTTGGATGCTAGTATATCCTCATTGCTTCTAAGTTTATTCAACATGTTATAATCTGAGACCACCATGATTTAACAATCAAATTATCCCAGATTTCTTCACTGCGCCCACTTTCAGCTGCTCCTAAGACCTCCTGACCCGCCCTCATGATGCTTTGAATATGTTCTTGATGCCTGAAACAAGAAGATATCCCAGGTTTCTCGGAGACTTTCACTACCCAGGCCCTACAACCAGCTACTTCTCCAAGAAATTTTGGTTCCTTTTAGTGGAGAATTAAATTTAGAAACGAAGAACAGTAGGGGTGCTTGGGTGGCTCAGTCAGTTAAGCGTCTATCTTTCACTTAAGTCATGACCCCAGGGCCCTGGGATGGAGCCCGTGTAGGGCTCCCTGCTCAGCGGGGAGTCTGTTTCTCCCTCTCCCTTTGCTCCTCCCCCCATTTATGCGCCCACTCTCTCACTCTCTCTCTCTCTCAAATAAATAAAATCTTAAGGAAAAAAAGAAACCAAGAACTGTATACAAAATAAATGTGCTCACGGCTGCTAAGATGCCAAAGCTTCCAGATCCTCTCAGCCAAGACAACTAGGAGACAAGGAAATGAGTCTATACACGTAAACAAAAGCTTGTACACAAGTCTATACACTCCACTCTTTCCCACACACACTGTAGCAGATAATCTAGTATACCGCGAGAATCAAAATGAGCAGAATATATAGCTCCCATCTACTGGAAGATCTAGACCTTTCATAAAAGATTGAAAATCTGCAAATCAGAGTTTTAAAAGAGTATTTTGGTGAAACTGCAGATCATTTGGATTTCTTATTAATACATTCATGATTTTACCAGTAAACCAACTCATTTAAAGACGTATACTAACTTACAGTAGCAAGGCAATTAATTCAGTGCCTGGTGGGATGAAATGATCACGATAGTAAGTCATTATTTATCATTATCACTTTTAAAAACAAAAACAGTTAACACATGTTGAGAAATTCCTATGCCTTCTTCCTTTTGCACACCTTCCTTTTGTTTAATTTTAGCAGTGACAGTGAGGATAACAGTGCCTTGTGGCCATTTCACAGATGAAGAAACACACAGTTGCTGGGACACATAAAGCTGTATCCCAAATCCAGGTCTGTAGATCTTTCAAGCCCTTGTTTTTTTTTACCAAAATTAGCTTTGGCTTATTTTGAGGCCCTGGTGAATCAAAGATAGGTCTAATATTAAATCCTCACTCGATCTAAAATTCCCTGGATGCTCACACAAACCAGCATTACATAGAGAAGATAGTATCAACTTCTCTCCACTAGTTCTTAGAGCTTTAGTACATGAGGGTGATGTTAAAATTGGCTTAAGAAGGGGCACCTGGGTGGCTCAGTGGGTTAAAGCCTCTGCCTTCGGCTCAGGTCATGATCTCAGGGTCCTGGGATCGAGCCCCGCATCAGGCTCTCTGCTCATCGGGGAGCCTGCTTCCCTCTCTCTCTCTGCCCGCCTCTCTGCCTACTTGTGATCTCTTTCTCTCTATCAAATAAATAAAATCTTTAAAAAAAAAAAAAAATTGGCTTAAGAAGTTTTCCCAAGCTGCATGGAGCCCAGGAGTTCTAGCACGTTCCGTGGGGCGTTCTGGATGCTCAGCCAGGGAGATATTCATGTCTTAACTCTCTGCTTGTCCAAGGAGACCCTGGTTACCAGACACTATTAAAAACCAGGAAGACAAAAGTGGGCCTTTGTGATTCACATCTGCCACTAAAGTACATGCTCTATTCAGGCAGAAGGATCTCAGGCTCCTTCTTTAAACTGTAAACCCAGAAGTAGGTAAATTGCATTTTTATCTATCAATGCTTAGTCTTTGCTCTATGTGGTTTTTAACCCCTCTATTCATATTGATTTCATTATAAGTGATAAAGAGGAAACAAAGATGTTTTTCCAAGGAAACTGACTTCTACAACAATCTGATGGCTAAAGGCAGCAAACTAAATAACCATCGACTCTTCTCGCTGGGGTTAAGGGCACCTGCAGACATTGCAGAAGTGTGCTTTGAATTATCTACCATTTGACAAAGAATAAATTGGGATGATGCCTATGAGAGGAAGGGAGGCCCCACAGCAGGAGAAAAGGGCCAATGGGGAGTGAAAGCAGGTGATGAGTCATGTCAAAGAGGGCAGCCAGGAGTCCTGCAGCCTGGCCTGCTGGGGAAACGCGCCCCCGCTCTACCCCGATGGGTCCCTTTACAGACCTCTGTCTTCGTCTCCTCCAACAGTAAGCTAATTGGGATGGAAAATGAGAGCTTGAGAAAGGTAGATTGCACCTACCTGGATCAGAGACAAATCCTCAGTCTGTAACCTGAAGAGGTAGTTTCTACAAAATACAAAAAGAGAGCAGGTTTATTTTTAATGGATGCAAACTATCACAAGTCATAAAAATCATGAGAACAAGGGTCAACGAAGTAATGATTTTTGGCTTCCTAAGCCTTCTACTGCTAAGAATGTGTTTAGCACAGTTCTTGCACCTTGGAATTTACAGGGACATTCAATATGTCAACAGGTGCCCACCTGGGATTGGCAAGAAAGTGAAGGAATAAGGGGTGTGTGTATGTGTATGTGTGTGTGTGAGAGAGAGAGAGACAGAGAGAGAGACGAAGGTAAATCTCAATTATTAACTGACTCTCTTAATCTACGGAATGGACCAAAGGAAATGGGCAACAGATTTTGAAACTGAGTTTAAGTAAGACAATGCGAAACTACTCTTCACGAGTCTTCATTCTATAAGATCATGTATATTCACAATTTACAATTACAACATGTCCAGCTTTTGAATTCCACCGTGGTCTGAGCAACACAGCCTTCTCTCTTGTTGGATGGATTCAGTGTGCGTACGCTTAGAAGCACAAACTTTTCGGTCTGCCATCAAGGCTTTGAAAGGGTCCCCTCCCGCTACCCAGGTGTGCAGCAAGAAAGCAGAGAAAAGGAAACAACTCTCTGTTTTCAACAACGAAGGGGAAGAACACTGAAATACACAGTCGAGATCAGCATCGCAGATGGGGAAACACAAGTACCAGTCCCCATTAGGCTTTAGGCTTTATTGCGGCAGCTTTTAGAAACAAACTGGACTCCCTCGTGGGAGATGCTCTGGCCTCTGGCTCAAATCATGACGCCCCCCCCCCCTTTGCCTCATGCTGACGAGGAGCTGGTGTGGCTGAAGCCACATTCCGGGGACCGTGGAGGAGAAAGGTAGCCCCGGTGTAAGTGCAGAACAGGCACAGAATGGAAAATAGCCACAATGAATGCATCAGTGAGGGAAGGGTCTTCAGGAAGCTGCTGGTTCGCGCCATGGGTGCCCCAAGGTTTCCAGGGCACTGACAAAGAGCAAAGTGTCCCAACAGCAGCCAGAAAAGAACACAGATTCTTTTCATTATGTGGGAAGGTGAGCAGATGTCAGAAGTGGCCACGCTGTCCTGGGGGGAGTGACAAGTGACAACCAAGTCAGGCCAAGGGCATGACCGTGGGGACACTGAGAAACAGCCTTATCGAGTGGGCAGCAATGGGGAGACAAGGCCAAGAGGGAAGCCGGCATCCAGGAGCATGTGCGCGCGCACTGCTTGGAGGAAGAAAGGGACAAGCTCACTTTCAGTGGGACCCACCCCCAGGGCCCTCTGCTATCTCCAGGTTTGTCCCCCAGCATGGGGACACTGCCTTCCAGCACTCAGTGGGCCCAGCCTCCTCCGAAGCCTTCCCGCAGCCTCTTCACCACACTCTTTCCGAACCTGCAATTTTATCTCTGAAATAAGGCCAGAGAAGCTCCCAGAGGCTTGGCACCTGGCACCCCCGCCACAAAGCCATTTGGGGGAGGACTTGCCCTGTCTCTCAGGACAGGCGGCCCACAGCCCTCTCTGCGGACCCAGATCAAGGATGCCTCCGACGAGGGAAAGTGACAGCAGAGTCTGCTTTTATTTCATTGGGCTCCATGCAGAGGCAAGGTTTCCAACAGGAGCCTCCTCCTGCAGGGGAAGGAAGGTGGACCCGGTGCAGGCATGAAGAGCTGCTGAGGAATGAGCCATCAGAGGCCAGCGAGCATCTGACCATGTGCCAAGCCTTCGCCTGCTGTGAAATAGAAGCCACAGGAGGCCTCCAAGAGAGGCTAGGAATTGGGACACCCTCACAGATCCACCTTCCGGGGGAGAGGCTTACAAGGGGCACGAGGCGATGACAGGCCATAGTGCACACACTGCCCTTGTGAGCACCATGGCTCCCCACCCCCACGCTGGTCCCCGTAACTGGCTTCCTCCCCGCAGGACCCCGCTAGCGGTCACCAGGCCTTGACTCCGGGAGGATGGCTCACCTCATGGGGAACAATATCTGCACAAAACCAAAGCTGTGCCACTTACACAACCTCGGAAAGGAAGCTTTAGCCCTCTGCTCCTCAGTCTTCCCATCTGTAAAAGGGGGCTAAGAGTCCTACCTACGCCCTGCAGCTGTTGGGAGGGTTACATCCGAGGAAAACGTGGACAATGACATCTGTTCCAAGGCAAGCATTCCATCACTTGTAGCCACTTCTAGAAGGTTTATGGGAAATACTGAAATTCCCAGACACGTAGACGTTCTCAAGATGCTCTCCATCGTACAGAGAAGGAGAGAGGACTTCTGATCTCTGGCCATTTCAGGTTTTAGGCATAAGGCAGCGTGACTCTCTGTGTTCAGGAGTGGGGCTTCTGTCAGGAAGGGTGGTATGACACTATGGGCTTTCTAGAACAGAAGACAGCACTGTTTATCTCGTCACAGTTCTGGGACATAGTCTTCACCCTCTTCAACTCACTAGCTCTTTTAAGAAAGACTTTTTCTGTAAATACTTTCAGTAAAAGAAATTCATATTTTTAGTTAATTAATTACCTAAGGGCTCTGACGCAGTTATAAGGCCATGCCCCTCCCCATCTCTCTCTCTTTACCACTCTCTCTCTCTCTCTTCCCGTCATACACCCAAACCCCTGCCGTGTACACACACACACGCACAATCTGTATCTGGGAACTTTCTAGAAAGGCACTTCTCATATACAAACTAAGAGCTGGAGTTTCCCTCACATCATTGAGGAAAGAGGACGGAGGGTGCCCCATGCTCTGTAGAGCTTTGGGCAGGACAACTGGAGAGAGAAGTTCAAAGACCTCTCTCTACTTGGGAAGTAGGTTGGAGGAAGTATAGAAATCATCCTCTGAAAACCCTGGGTCCAGTTTTCAGGTGCTGTCCATGAGGGAAGGGCCATGGTGTGAATGTCTGTGTCCCCCTAAAATTCTTATGTTGAAATCCTAACCCCCAAAGGGGATGGTGATAGGAGGTGGGACTTCTGGGAAGTGATGAGGTCATGAGGGTGGAGCCTTCATCAGTCGGACTGATGGCCTGACTAGGCTCCAGAGAATCTTCACCTTTCTACATGTGAGGATGCAGCAAGATGTCCGCCATCTGCAACCGGGAAGACGGCCCTCCCCAGAACCCAGCCATGCTCCCTGATCTTGGATTCCCAGCCTCCAGAACTGTGAGAAATAAATTTCCATTGTTTGTAAACCACCCAAGTCCGTCAAGTTTTGTTCTAGCAGCCCCAAGAGACCAAGACAGGAAGATGCTGATTTATATGAAACATGCCACATACTCAGTCCACATGTCCCCAAGCAAAACTCACTCCTCGGACTGTCAGATGACAGTCTCCAGGAACCCTCCCTGCCCCCACCACTGCTGGTGAGTTTCAGCCAATCACCCTTACTCCCCTGACCCCCTCCCAGCTGTCATGGCCTCACTACCGTCTGGGCACCGATACATCAATGTGGTGGAGACACTCGAGAGGTGAACGGAAGGGAGGAGGACAGAGAAAGAGCCACAGTAATTAGGAGAAGCCACCACCACCGCCATGCCCAGCACCCCCATGGAGAGAAGCACCAACAAAGACTGGAACTTTCTACTTTGGTATTTTCTGGGTTACAGGATGCAAACTGGTCATTATTTTTGAACTATCCTCAGTTTTGTTTTGTTTTGTTTTAACCTAACTTTTTTTTTAGGTTTAACCTTTTTTTAGGTTAAAACAAAACAAAACAAAACAAAGGCAGAGAATTTCAGAATTCCAAAGCTGAGTAGTCATTAGAAGGTACATACTTTCAATCTGCCGATGAGGAAAAGTCTGCAAATTAAGAAGAGCAGTGAGGTTTATTCAAGATTATTAGAATCAGATAAAGTCCCAGCATTAGTCTCAAGACCTGTCACGTCGGGCTGTCCCCTGGCCCCACTGTGCCCCTCAGCTTCACCAGCCAGTCATCCCGTGACCCCGTTCTAATTTCACCAGCACCCACACCCACACAGTAACAGTCGTTACGACACAATCATTTCGCGACTTTATTTCAATTCACAGGTGCATTTACATATCATTTTGAGATGATTCAAGTCTCAACACTGCTTAATGGCAAGCTTTTGATTCTAGGTAATTGATTCTCACCCCTGGGACTGAGGTCTGACTGTGACATATGTCTCCCCATTAAGTGAACATGTTAATCCTACTGCTCTGGCTGATTAAAGAGGGCCTCCTTCCTCCCTCCTTATTTCCCATGAATTCTTCCTGAAACTGCCTGCCTGTACTTTAAGAATGCCCATGTTTCTTCATTTATGACCTGAGAGGGCTACGCTATACCATCTCTCAGTGTATTTAAGTCATACAAATTCCTAAAAGACCCTGACTCTTTTTAGATATGAAATGGCCAAGAGACTTGCATGAATATGTGACCATCGGATGAAAGACCTATTATCCTGACATATTTCAATAGAGTCTGAGAAATACCTTGAGTGTTTTGTTTTTCGGAACTCAGTACCAAACTTCAACATAATTTTAAATGTAATCTCAGCATATGAGAGAGAAAGGATAATTCTTTTTTTCTTTCTTTCTTCTTTTTTTAGAGAGAGAGAAAAGTGGGGAGGAAGGACAGAGAGAGAGAATTTTAAGCAGGCTCCACACTCAGTACAGAGCCCAACAAAGGGCTCAAACTCACGACCCTGAGCCGAAATAGTCAGATGCTTAACCAACTGAGCCACCCAGGCACTCTGGAAGGATAATCCTTTATTAACAAAAACTCATTCAACAAGTACTACCCATAATATTTGTTAATTATAGTCAATTGATTAAGCTAACTTAAAAATTTTGAAACTAAAATTATTCAAAATAGGTTATCTCTAAACACGGCCTCAGCGTCTATTTAAGATCGATCTTTGCATCAGTTTGTTATGTTTTTGTTGCTATTTTATGTTTGATTTCGGACACAAAGAATTAGTAGGGGCTTTGAAAAATTCATTTAATACATGACTGTGGTCTACACAAAATCCAAGCAGGCAATTTAATGCCTCCTTGGACCTTTCAATAGTAGAAATAAGAAATATGGTGTCTTTCACCATTCACGTTATCTATCATGATTTTCAACGATTAGAAGATATTTTAAAAAATTAAACAGAAACGAAACATTTGTGGAATTCCCAATTCACCTCCCTGGAACTTAAGAATCTGACAAAACACAGCACGGATTCTACGATGCTTAAACAAACGCCTTTCCTCAAACTGTTTGGTTCCAAGTACAACTCCGAGACCACTTTTGCCATTGGAAACATTCCAATCCAGCCAGCAATGTGAGGGACCCGAAATCTCCCAAGACAGCTTGATCCATCACAGCTGAGGTCAACGACCTACGCAGTTAAAGATTACAAAAAGAAAGAAAATCTTCTACAGGGAATAAAAAATTGATATTCCCAGATGTTGGGCCACTCACACACTAAAGTGAGATCTGTGGTCCCTGGAAGTGGCGGTTCTCCAGGGCATTAGAGAAGGGGCAACCTCTTTATCTTGCAATCGTGAGCACACAGGGGAGGGAAAACAATGTATGTGAGGTTCCCGAGAAAGGCTACCAACCTTTCCAATGGGATAGACTAACGGTTCTGGCTCTCCGCCATCTCCGCCAACAGGGAATGCTGACCAAATGGTTCCTATCGGGTCAGTTTCTCTCGTAGGGCAATGCTTTGAGCAACCCAAAGCATTTAAGTGATCTCATCCATCTTCCTAACACCCTGAGATGTAAATAGGTAGTAATAAGGAATATATTGCCATTCTTCAGGGACAAAGGCAGTGGTGCGAGGGGTTAAGAGATCAGAGGTTTTAGAATGTATTAGTTGTACAGCTTAAGGGGACCTATTCTGCATTTCCATTTGCCCCCTCTCGTTACAGAAGTGCACAGCAAGAGTTTACTATGTGGTAAAGGTTCAGTTTTATGACAACAGTAAATAAAAGTAGGAGTTTTTCTTCCCTTGGTATGGATCTCCTTTTTTTCCACATGTCTTGGAATAAAGTTTGACATTGTGCATTCAAATGTGATAACTGTATTATTTTCAAGAGTCATAATATACGAGGGACACATAGATCCAACAGTCTGAATAATTCAAATCACAAAGCCATTAAATTTGGCAAACACAAACTGACAATCTCCCCACTAGACATCTGAGTGTGCTTTCTCCTACCCCCATTGGAGTTTATTTCTTATTGATTGTAGGATTGCATAACTCATTCCTGCACCCCATAATGTTCCCCAGTGGCCTATTAGCAACAAATCACTAAGCACAACAATAAATTCTCAGAGGGAGCAGTGAGGGCCTTAATAGACGAAGTTCATTTGCGTCTTCATGTAAAGTAATAAAATTCAGCCGGCATTAAAGAAAAGGTTGAGCCATCATGAGCATATTAACTAAATGACTCATTTTATCTAGAGACACTATAAAACTTAACTCTGACCTCCATTAATTATGAAAGACACAGGTGTTTTAAAATGACATTCTCTTAGAATAATTCAATTGGTCTCTGATGAATATAGCTATAAAATCAAAGAAGAAAACTCCAGGTTCTTATTAAACATGTAGGTTAGAGGCTTGGTCATAACTGAGGAGCAGGAGACCGAATAATTAAGACAGACAGATATGCACTTTGCGCGAAGAGAAGACGGAGACAGGACAGCAAGTAAATCTATCAAATATGTTTTAAACAACGATGACAGTGACTTCTCTTTCTGCTTAATAAATGCTTAGACCACGGTCAATCGTGAAACAATCTGAAGACAAAACACATAATGCAGAGAAATCATCATCACCATTTAGGGAAATCTGAAAGCAGACATCAACTGCGAGGCCGGCCTCACGTGCACCCGTGCCAGCCTCCTCCTCCCTGACTTCTCTTCATGGTGGGGTTCCATCCCCCCTGCCGTCAGCACGTGACTGCGCAGAGCTTGAAATCACGACATCGTCCGTGACACCCAAATTTTCAACTGCACTGATAGGCTTGAATGTTAAAATGTGAGTTCATGATTTCTAAGCTCAGGGAAAGTGATAACTATCTCTTTTAAAGCAAAACCAAAATGTCTTTTACAAAAATTATTTTATTATCCAAATGTAGATACATAATAAAGCAATCATCTCAAAAGCCTTCAAGAATCTGAAGATTTCATTTTATCTCGTAACAATGCAGGCAGCTCACCAACCTATCTCTAACTGGTGTTCCAGACAGCTCAGTATGCTGGCCGACTCCAGAGAAGTTCCAGGAGCCTTTATTTTCTCCGGAGTTATAACCATTCCAAAAATACCTCTTTCGTGGGCTTGTTCCACAGGTTTTGGGGGCCTTAATTCATTTCTTTAATTATTCAGTTGGATCATATTTAGATCCCAGTTAGGAATAATATGCTCCTGGCATGAGCTACCTCCTTGGTCAAAATTGTTCCTATCCTCCTCAAATATAGTAAATAGATATACTTTAGGCTATGAAAATTTTTAAATAATTCTGATTTTATTATTGTTGTCATGACCACATGTGTCCCGGAGAAACTTGCCCCAAAACTGCATTGGCTTTTTTCACTCTTTATCCCCAAAAGGTTATTTCAAAAGTCTTAGTTATTAGGAATGTTTCAAAGAATACACCAAAACCAAGAACAAATCATTTTAATGGCACTCTTGTATATTTAAACACCAAGATTAAAAGGCACAGAAATAGACAGAGCTTCTTGTTATTAGCAAGTAAAATGAAATAACAAAGATAGACTCTGAGAGACGAGCAATTAAGACCAATACTGTTAGCAAATTGCAGAGACATAAAATCAGAAAAACCTTTTCCCATAAGCATAGTTAGGGTCAAAGTTATTAATCAATACTGTTAATAATCACACTGATAATTAAAATTTTATTATGCTCTAAATATGGCTTGCAAATCCCTCAGTGCTTTAAGGATTACAGATGATGACTTATTGCCCCAAATTTAACTCACAACCTCTGCTTTTGTGGGTCCACTGGGTATTTGATTCATTCCTTCCCATTTTTCAGTTAATAGAGATCATATTTCATTGGAAAAAATACCAACTGAACCATCTTACGATTCCCTTAACCTCTCTTTCCTTAGGAATGTTCATACCTCAAGAGATCGCCATGTACAATTCTTTTTCTGGGTTATCTTCAGAGTTAGTAAAAGCTGGAAATTTTTTTTCACATACCTTCAAATAATCAAAGAATTGCGGTTTACTCCCCGCATGCTCGGGGCTAGCTAATGCCATCACAACAAGCCACACCCCCAAATCTTGCTCCAAATCTCACCTTCGACCCTTGCCCTCTGCCACCCCATTGCAGTCGCCATCAATCACTGTCAAACCCAGCTCTGAAAGATATTTCAAATCTGACTCTTCCCCATTTCCACCATCACTGCTTGAGTATAAATTCTTTCTGTCACCTGATCCACAGCCCTGACCTCAAGTTCTAGAATACTCTGCATGCACTATGGTAGAAGTATCTTCCTAATGCAAATCTGAGCACATAAATATAAATATGTAGGCTTAGAAATCTCCTAAACTCTTCATGCCTTTAGCAGAAGTTCTCAAATCTGCCAGGTGGCCAGGAGATCCTCAGAAACTTGATTAAACCAAAGATTCCAACATCGCTTCCAGAAAGTCTAAGTGCAATGACCTGAAGAGAGGCTTGGGTATGTGCATTCTGATAAAAGGCCCCTCATGACTGCCAAAATTGGAATCACTGGTCTAGAGGCGTAAGTCCAAGCTCCTCCATGATCTGACCCTTCCTAGAGCTCCTGCCTCCCCAGGAACAACTACCACACTCTGTTACCAGCTGGTCCCATCAAGCTGAGCTCTTAGCCTCATCAGGATCTCTGATATTCCCCGAGGTTCGGTCCTTCTGGCAAGAAGACTCTTCCGTCTGCCAGACTCCTAGTGCATTTCCAAGGCCCACGTGAAAGAGCACCTTCCCAGTGCACCCTTTTCAGCACCGAAGACCATTATGTTTCTTTATTCTTGGTATTTCCAGGGCCCTGGACCCAAACATCCCTGGGAAACTCTCATTGCTTGTGTTCCCCCGATAGCCACCGGCTAAGAGTCAGCAAACATTTTCTTTAAGGGCCGGATAGCAAATACGTTGCTTTTAAGGATGGTCTCAGCTGCAACGACTCATCTCTGCAGGCAAAGCTCAAAAGCAGCCACAAGAAATACACAACTGAATGGGTGTGACGGCGTGCCAATAAAGGTCTATCTACAAAAACAAGAGGCCAACCCTAGAGCCTCGGCTTGCCAACCTCGCACTAGGTTTGCACTAGGCTACGAAGTCTTCATCAGGTAGAGACTATACTTCATCTCTGTTTCCCCAATGCCTTAGATACTTCCTGGCATAAAGGAGGTTCAATGAATATCTAATAAATAAACAGTCATGAAAAAGTAACTAAGTGAACTAATAAACTCTGATGGACCCTACACGGGGCTGGCTGGAAGCAAAGCCCCCAACACTCAGACACCAGCAGACACACACACTCAAAGTAAAGAGACTGATTTTTATTACACTGCTTTGTTGGTTCATTCATGCATTTTGGGAAAAAAAGGACTTTATAACTAAATAAATAACTATGCTGCTAGACTTATCTGCTCCCCAGTTCCAGCAAGGAAGAAATTAGAGAGATTATTCTCATTTTGTTTTTTGGGTTTTTTGTTTTGTTTTGCTGTAGCAGCAGTGAAAAGAACATGATGTGCAGACATCTTTCCCATGAGGGTCTCTGTAGACCACCTATTTCTTAGAAGCGCACGCTCCTGGACCCCTTCGCTCCCACTGAATCAGCAGAGCTGGGAGCAAGGGACCGAGGAAGCTTCACTTTGAATGAACAGTGGTGATACTTAGGTACCCTGATGTCTGGCAAATAGTGGACAAAACATAACTAAGCCAGCGGACCAGGAGTGGGACTTTGTAACCCAGATCAGGTTAATTCATCAAGTAGGCCTCCTGGAACACAGGAGACTAATAGGTATAAGAAAGAGGAAGACAGGGGCGCCTGAGTGGCTCAGTGGGTTAAAGCCTCTGCCTTCAGCTCAGGTCATGATCTCAGGGTCCTGGGTTCGAGCCCCGCATCGGGCTCTCTGCTCAGCAGGGAGCCTGCTTCTCCCTCTCTCTCTGCCTGCTTGTGATCTTTCTCTCTCTCTCTGTCAAATAAATAAATAAAATCTTTAAAAAAAAAAAAAAGAAAGAGGAAGACAAGCAAAGAGAATCCGAAGAGAAGCACACATCTGTAAATCTGGTGCCAACATTGAGAAGGAAAATGATAGAGAAGAGAAAATATTCAAGGAACAAACTAAAGGATAAAACAAACTTCCAGGGGGCACAAGGGTGGCTCAGTCAGTTAAACATCAGACTCTTGATTTCGGCTCAGGGCATGATCTCAGGGTCTTGGAATTGAGCCCCACATGAGGCTCCTTGCTCAGCACGGAGTCTGCTTGAGAGTTTCTCACTCTCTCTCTCTCTCTCTCTCTCTCTCTCTCTCTCTCTCGCTGTCCACCCCCTTCTCTGTCTCTCTTAAATAAATAAATCCTTAAAAAAAAAAAAAGAATTCCAGGTGAAGAGCAGGAATGAAAAAGGCCATCCTTCTTTTAATCACCAGCTGTTTTTCCTAAATCATAATTAATATAAACACAAGGTAAACATCACCACCACCCCGAATTTCTTCGCACTATGGGGTCTAAGGCTTTCTGGATTCACTCCTAATTGCTGACTTCATTCCACTCCGCAGGAGTTACCTTAATTGTGTAAACTTGACTAAAATGTCTCCTCTAGAAAACAGAAAGACCTCGGAGCTACTGGAGCAGAATTGCTGATCTTATAAAAAACATCTCCATTCTTCCTTCTAATCATATGTGCTGCTTACAAAAGATCAATTCTAAGGTATGACTTTAAAATAGAAATAGCAAAAAAAATAAAATAAAATAGAAATAGCAATTAAAAATAACCGTCACCAAAAAAAATAAATAAACTAAAAAGACTGAATTACATTCATCAATTAAAAAAAAAAAAGACTACATGTTTCTAAAATTCAGCTCCTTCTTTAGATCCAGTGGCAAAAACCATTCTGAAAGGAGGAACTTAGGCTAATTAGATAGAAGCCAGCCCATTCAGTCAATGGGATCTTATGGAAACAGATGCTTTGAATACTTAAAGCAAATTCAACACCGGCAGAACAAAAGCAAGTTAATCTCTCCTTTTTTCTTTTCATTTTTGCAGATTCAAACCAAGGGAAAAACAATGCTTGAAATAAAACACTAAAATTTTTCAAGGCTGGTTTTTGTGATTATAAGGAAGATCAAGCTGTGTTTTGAAAGCACTAGGGTTTTAGTTTTTGATTTTCGTAATAAACATGCTGACAAGAAGTCGATACTACTTATTGTATGGACATATGTACAGAACTATCTTCCCACCCGTGGGCATATAGTCCACTGGCGGTGCGGGCAAGGCAAAGGGCTCCATGCAAGGGGCAAAGCTCTAGGCTGGTCCTCATGTCAGCTCAGCTGTTCAAGGAGACCCACGCACCCTCCCTTTACCCTTTCTCTTGCTATCTCCATAATGTTCCCATTTAATAGGACTAAATTTCAATAAAGTTAAAATTTGAAATTTCCAAGGTCATAAATTGTTTTATGTATCATCAATTATGATTGTTACCGGACCTAAGTATTGAGTCTATGGGCTTCAATCTCACCACCTTAATCTGCTGCAGATGGTTATGCCTCCTGGACTCAAAGATCCTTGTGTGAAAGCTTACAGGTGAGTGTGCTTATTAAAATATCATAGGTTGTGGGGCGCCTGGGTGGCTCAGTGGGTGAAAGCCTCTGCCTTCTGCTCAGGTCATGATCTCAGGGTCCTGGAATCAAGCCCCGCATAGGGCTCTCTGCTCAGCGGGGAGCCTGGTTCCCCATCTCTCTGCCTGCCTCTCTGCCTCCTTGTGATCTCTCTCTCTCTCTCTGTCAAATAAATAAAATCTTTAAAAAAATATATCATAGGTTGTGAGAACTTGCCCTTCAATTTATATACCTCTGTTGCACTGAAGTGGGTTAGAGAGGAATAAGATAATCACAAATCAACTGAGAGGTGCCTGGGTGCCACAGTCGGTTAAGCATTTGCCTCTTGGTTTTGGTTCAGGTGGTGATCTCAGGGTTGTGAGATCGAGCCCCGAATTGGGTTCTGTGCTCAGCTCGGAGTCTGCTTGAGATTCTCTCTCTCCCTTTCCCTCTGCCCCTCCCATCATGCTTGCTCACTCCAGTGCGCATGTGCTCGCTCTCTCTCTCTCTCTCGCGCGCGCGCGCTCTCTCTCTCTCTCTCTCTCTCTCTCTAAAATAAATAAACAGGGATGCCTGGGTGGCTCAGTTGGTTAAGCGTCTGCCTTTGGGTCAGGTCATGATCCCAGGGTCCTGGGATCAAGCCCCACATCAGGCTCTCTGCTCAGCGGAGAGCCTGCCTCTCGCCCTGCTTCTACTCTCTCTCTCTCTCTCTCTCTCTCTCTCTCTCCCTGACAAATAAATAAATAAAATCTTTGGGGAAAATAAATAAATAAAAGAGATAAATAAAACTTAAAAAAAGAAAGAAATCAACTGAAAGACCAAGAAACAAACAAAAAGAATGGAAAGAAACTCACATTCTCTTTGATGAGAGGTCTCTTCATTACTACTAAATGGCTTTCTGCTTTATAAATATATGGCTCATCTGTAAATGCCCCAATGATTATTCGATTATAATCAAAAACACCTGACTCCATGTAAAACCAAGTTAGTTGCCACTTAGAGTAACATTTGAACTTAGCACAGAATCACTTATCATTATTACAGTGAACCTGAACACTAAAGACAAACAGACTCATTTGGAGAATAAAAATAGAATCCAGCTTTACAATCCTACATGCAACAAAACTTATATCAATGTCATGAACTAGTATTAGTATAGATACTTTTATAGTTACCCCTACACCAAACCTCTACACCATAACATATTTCTTCACTTTGGAATTTTTCTTCCCATATATAAATGTCATGAAAAAAAATAAAATAAAATGAAATGAAATAGAAAGTGCTTTTAGTTTTTTAGCAGGTTTTTCGACAAAGACATATATAAATCATTCACAAAATATCATCCCAATCATATAACAAAAGGAAATCAAATAACACAGGGAAAAAAACTGTAAAGGTTAACTGTGATTGAAATTGCATTTTTTTTCTTAATGCTTTAACTGTATTTTCCACATTTTCTAAAATGCAAATGCCTTAGTCTCATCATTGAAAACACAAACATTATTTTAATTTTTAAAGAACCCTTTGGTGAAACAAAATATGAATGCCAATGCCTTTAAAATAATCTAAAAGGTAATGTGCACCTTGGAAATAGTAAATTTAGGGATCTTTCCAGAAGTTCCACGAATTTAAGATGCACCTACCTTCTGGCCCTTTCTAAACACGTATCACTTAAAGATAGCCTTTCCCTTTGCAGCACAAGGAACTCTGTTTTGAGAAGAGTGCACAGAATCTTTAACTGAATTCAATTTCAGGAACATAAAGTATCACCGGCCTAAAATGGAAGCAGCCAACAAATGGCTTTACAGTGCCGAGTGCCAACTGTAAGAAAACAGAAAGCCTACCATTGTATCTCCCCACCGGTCACACTGAAGCCCTTACAGATGTCTTCAGTATGCACCTGCTGTGTGAACTTCTTTGGCTAGGCCAAGCCCTCCCAAACAGGAAGCAGAGGGCTGTGTTATTTTTACAGTTTTATAACTGGTTCACACTCCCTCTCAAACTCTCTGAGCCTAATCTCACCAAGTTTCCTCGTAAAATTCCTATTCTCCTCACTCGGTGATGACCACCATGTGCACACGGATGCTGAACTCCAGAGCTCTGTGCAGGGCCGCCCTACCGCTGCCTGCTCACCGCGTGCCCGCTCCAGCGACAATCACTTTCCATGGATTATTTCATTAAATCCTCCCAACAGCTGACAGGGGTAGAAATAATTACACAGAAAATTCGACTCTGAAACAGGCTCAAGGTCACGCAGCTGAGCAGGTCCAGTCGACCTCCCTCTTCCTCTCCCTCGCTTCTCCCACCAGGACAGGCCCTCGAGATCTCTCTTCCAAGTGCCAATTTGCTCAGTGGCTTTCCACATCTAAGAGAATCTAGGTCATTTGCCAAAAGCTGAACCCCTGCAGCATGTTTGCGCCTGTGTGGCACTGTCCTATTCGTGGGGCACCATGGACTTTCAGATGCACCGGGGAGAAACAGCGGGGAGCCTTTCAGGTCAAGCGCACAGGCAAACCTTTTCCAAAGTCCTTCAGGGCTGAATGAAGCGTAAAAGACTCAGCTCTACAGACCGAGGTCATATTTGTACCTTCTACATCGATCGGCAGGTGGCTCCTTCCCCTTTGGCTAAAGGCGAGAACTCGTCTTCCCCAGGGGTTAGCTTTGGGATTAGAGCCTGCGGCCCCCATGGTGTCCTTGCCCAAACATGGGAATTTGGAATATATCTGCTACAAAACCAACCCCGTTTTCCCCCGAGGGTCCCCCAGTTGCAGAGGGACACCGGTACAAATCAAATCCTTGAAGTAAACACACTGAATCCACAGATATCTCTGAGCTTCTGCCAGGGGAGAAACTGTGTGACCTTCTAGAGAGACAGAGAAAAGACAGGCACATCCTCCAGCATCTGGCAAGTCCCTATCTGATTATGGAGGGGAGGGGCGCTGCGGGTGACACCTGCCAAAAAAATCATGCAATAATGCGGTAAGGAAGGTACATGGCAGGGATGTTAGCAGGACCGGGCAGAGCAGGGGAAGCAGAAACTCAGGCCCAGCAGAGGACTCCGGAGCTGGCTCTCTTTACTCCGAGAAGAGCTCACCAAGTGAAGAGCCAGGGGGAGGGGATAGCTAATGCTCCAGAAAAGCAAAGAAGTTTGTTACCAAATCCTGGAGGCAAGAAAGAGAACATCTGACAGTGGTGGGCTAGAGAAGCGACTCCGCAGGCCCAGACGATGAGAGCATGGAGAAGAGCTGAGTTTGTAAGGGGTGCAGGACCACAAGGCAGTGCCGGGGTGCGGTGGGCAGCACCGAAGCACCAGCATTTATCCAAAGGGAACTACCAAAGGGGGGGGCGTGGCATTTTATAAAGAAGGTGTTGGCCATGGTACACAGAAGGAGGACAAAATCTGGAGGCCGGAGGACCAATGAAAAGCCCCTGCAACATCTGGTCCAGGCTCCCAGGGATGAAATGTGATGGAAGTCAGCATCCGATGTCCCCCACGTATTCCCCATGTGCTGAAGTACATAAAAATACACCAAGTTGGCCCAACCAATCCGTACTCACCGTCCGCTCAAAAATACCAAAAGAGATTCAGGTGACATGCTCAGTGCTAGGAACTAAGTCAACTTCTGTCTATTCACTTAACGTTGTGCCCACATGCCTTGATGCCTTCAACTGTTGGGCGGATGCACAAGGGCTCCTTGAGATCTGAGAGCCAAAGCAATGATTCGAAACCATTCGGTGTTTATCTAGAGTGCCCAGTGTCTAAGTCAGATTTAGCTTCACCCAGGTGTATATGGAAACCACATAACCTCTCTTGCTAAAAAGGTATGTTTAATGATCTAGGAAATGTGACCAAAAGAGATATAAGCACTCCAGCACCCCACATGTTTTCCTTGAACACCAAAATTAGTATTTTTTCCTAAGAGATGGGTATGAAGTGTTTTTTTATACATCATCCTCAAAATACATTGGCAGGATAGGTGATCTGAATGCAAGGATTATGCCTGTGTTCTAAAGAAGGAGTGATAAATAGGAGGGAAACAACTCAAGGTGTATTCTGATTGTGTTCTAGTAGCAATGGAATGTCAAATGGAATGTCAACTGGTGAGCTGGACACAGGAACACGTTCACCTTAAGGGGGGGTGAACAATAACAATTTCTTTGAATTCTCAGTCGGCTGATAAGTGATGTAATCAAGGTTGCATTGGATGGGCATTGGAATGGACGTCAAAACCTCTTGAGTCAATTATCATATGGTTTCACTTACGTGTGGAGCATAAGGAATAACATGGAGGACACTGGGAGAAGGAAAGGAAGGGTGAATTGGGGGAAATTGGAGGGGGAGACGAAGCACGAGAGACTGTGGACTTTGAGAAACTGAGGGTTCTGGAGGGGCAGGCGTGAGACGTTGGGCAAGCCTGGTGGTGGGTGCTGAGGAGGGCACGTACTGCATGGAGCACTGCGTGTGGTACGTGAACAATGAATCTCGGGACACTGAAAAAATAAAATAAAATTAAAAAAAAAAAAACAAAAACCTCTTGACTCCAGAATTTTACTGAAGAATGTACTGAGAGGTTGAGAACCTGGTTTCTGAAGTCAAAATGTCTGGGTCTGAAGCCTGAGTCCAGCTCGTACTAGGCATCAGAGTATGTCCTGCCTCAGTGTCCTCATGTCCACAGTAGGGATGCTGACAATACCCACTGCTCAGCTTTCATAGAAAAAAAAAAAAATGGGTCAGTCTACATGAGAATGGTTCCTGGCACCCAGGAACCCCCCATGGACACTTGCTATAAAGAGCAGGCATCACTCAATTATCCGTAGCAGACTTTAGGGCCACCTCATACCGTATTTCCTGTTTAGAAGTAGGACTTAGCACTCGTCAACTGCGGAGAAGTTCCATGTAGCTGCAGGGACATCAAATAAAATGCAAAATTATCTAAAGGGGCGAAACATAAAATCTCTCACCTTGCTCCTACAACAAGTTCTTTCTGTGCTGGGTCAAATGTTAACTGCGAGAAATCCACAGCATCCTTCGCTCTGAACTCCCGTAACCAGGGGCCAATTTCTAAATAGGAAAAATAAATAAATGAAAAGATAAAAATGAATGACTTTTTTTTCCTCCAGGGACCACAAAAAGCGCACAACAGGTAGCAAACATGACATTTCAGAGAGGACCCGGAGGTCCCCTGACGTTTAGGGGCCACAGGAGGTTTCCGGCAGAATGTCGCAGGACGCACACTGAGGACGTGTAAAGCCTAGAGGGCGGCCACCCAAGAGCGAGTGAGCGAGGCATCCATGCTCGGGTGTGATTTACAAGCCAGATGTGCACTTCCTCTGGGCTCTGGGTTGGGCAGAGAATCACGCCGCATTTACACGCTTCACTGAGGGAATGCTGAACGCAAACAGGACTTTTTCCTGTGTGTGCTCACAAGCAAGAGCTGAAGACTTGAGAAGCACAAAGCCCTCCTCAGGATACAGGATAAACACAGGAGCACCCATCACCCTCCTTCAGGGTAGACCCCCTATGTCTGCCCCTTGGCTTTCGCTTCTGTTCTATCAGATGTGTTGAACACATACAGCACTTTCTAGATAAGAAATCCCATGAGTTCTAGGCCTTGTTGGCATTTTTTTTTCCCAAGGGGAACCAGGAAATAGCCACTGGTTGGAGGCAGGCTGTTCACAAACTGTGACCTCCTACAACATGGCCTCCAGTCTACAGTCCATTCATGGTAACATGACAGCATTGGAGAGGGACAAGCAGCTTGCAACTTTTATTAGCACATTTCCGACACCACAATTTCCTGCCAGTTGTGGCTCGCCTTATCATTATTCCTGACAATTAGCCATGTTATCTGTCATTTTTTTCCTGGATTTACTATTTTGAGTGACATCACACTGACTAAAGAGGCACACGACAAATGTCACATCAACAAAATCACTGGTGGAGCAAAAGAATAATGTCTTTCCATGAAAGCAGATGCCAAAACCAGATTTTATATGGAAATAGGCCCACAACCCGTAACATGTCCCGCACATACACCTCCGTTGACATGATCGAGACGGATTATTTTCCAGGAATGGTTCTGTATAATAAACAGAGCATTTTTCTACTACCAGTTACTGGGGGGAAAAGGTCATCAACAGAAAGTTCTACTCCGCGTAAAGGAAACCAGCGTTGAAGTCTATAGAGACCTGTATTTGGGCTTTGAAATTTTAATGTGTGTCTTGATTCTTTTTAGAAGTTTATATAAATTTGTTCATTTTGGAGCCAAGTCATTTAAAAGAAAACACTTAATTACAGTAAGGTACGTACAAGGCCCTGGAACCATGAAAAGTCGTTAATAAATGATGTGTTCCAGAAGTTCATAATTCAGTTAGGGAACGAGCACTAATATCTTCTTTAAGCACAGGGTCTATGAATAGATCTTTATAGGTGTTTCTAACTTTAGAGGAAGCACTCACACATAGAAGGGAGAGATGATGGGGCCCTAGGTAAGAAGACAGGAGAGATCTAACTGCATATTTACAGTGCAGATGTGTTCCAGAAAACTAGAGCACAGTGGGATGATGTGGGACGGCATGGTGCCCGAGGGCCATCCATAATCCGTGTTGCTTACCTTCTTACCCATAGGGCCCCACCAGTTCTCTGTTTCTGGGAGCTGGAGCCAAGGGCTCTCATGTCTGCAAAGCTCCCTGAGGTGCCTACAGCCCAGAGCACTGTACCCTGAATGTGGGAAGCAATCATGAAAGACGCAATCATGAAAGAGCAACAACCAGTAGGTGAATTCAAGAGGAGGAGAATGAAAAACGTAAGGTGAGAGGGAAAACAGAGAAGCGAGAAAGGAAAAAAGCAATGGTAACTCAAGAAACCCCTGGGACGGATAACTGACAGGTGCATTTAAATATAACCATAAACATATTTGCTCCCAGGTTCACGTGGCTTCATCCGTGACAAAGAGGCTTTGAAAAGCTCTCAGACATGGACATGACCCATGAAAGCAAGGATCCTAGGAAGGGGCATGGGCCCCTGGCGGCCAGGATGGGGGCAGGAAGACTAGATGTTGGAAAGCACCGCCGTACACGGGAAATGGCGGTCGTATTTCCGGCCGCAACTGGAATGCGGAAGGAGGTGGTGGCCGTACTTCCGGCGGCTATGCGAATGCGGAAGGAGGAGGCAGTGGGGGCATCTCATGGGCGAGAGAACCAACTGCACAAGGGGCTAACGGAACAAGCGGAAGAGAACAAATCATCCCGAGACTAAATGAAGAGGAAAACAGTGATGACGAGACATGGCCATCAGGGGGTAAGGGTGGTCTGAGAGCGAGAAGACAGGTCAGGTGCAACAATGGAGAAGGGGACGGGGAAGGATGGCCCCAGAGCCACTGCCGAGCACAGCTCAGAGCTGGAGGTCCCTGGAGCGCTGTTTAAATACAAGAACTTCATCACACAGACAGAAAACTCAGGAGCAGGGAGCCCTGCCAGGCCTGGTGTCCCCGGCTCCTGGGTCTCTTCTCCCAAACTCAGAGCTCAGGGATCCGGGCACACCTGTCTGACTCGAGGAGGTGAGAACACAGGGTCACAGGCAGAAGTCTGTGTTGGAGGAGTGGACAAGTGAGGCATGTAAGGTGAGAGAAGGATGCAAAAGACTTCAGAAGAGAATGAGTGAACTTGCCTCCCATGCATTAATCTCTCTTTTCCCTTAGACAAATGGGAAGAGAGTGGCCAATGGTGACCAGGAGGACGAGATGTCCTTCCGGTTTGGGTTCCTATACTGAGCAGTAAGAAGGGCTACACTGCTTCCTAAAATGCCCTTGAATAATAACAGGAGGCATGTAGACAGGGCAAAAACAAGCGAACAACCTAGAGTTCTGTCACTATTGTTCCCCCTTTTCCTTATTTAAATTTCCAAAAAGCTGCCCCATGAAAACAGTGTATTTGTGTGGCTAACATTTAGATCCAGTTGGGGAATCTGCCCATTCTCTTCTTTTTTTGATTTTCCTGTGCATTCCTCGGGGTCTGATTATCTCGATGGCATACCACATGCCCTCTCTCTGACCGAACACCATGAGGGCCTGGGGAGAAGGGTTCTGCACAACCCGTCTCTCACGGAGAACATGCCTGTCCCAACGCCACTCCTCCCCACTCTCTCTGCAAGATCGGGGGCTGGTGCTCTCTCCCCTGTGCCAAGATGAGCCCCTCCACTTCTGCTCATCCTACCTCTTCCCTCCTCTTCAGTCCCTTCTCTAAATCACCCGTTTTCTCCTCTAATATCTCCCGCGTTACCAGGCCCCTTCCCTCTGTCTGGAAGTAGGCACATATTCTCTCATAAATATGTGTTTAAAACACACACACACACACCCTTTTAAAATACATGTTCCTGACACTCTTGCTATGACAGTGTCAAATGCCCAAGACAAAATGTGTTGTAAACTCCCAGGTACAGTTTGTCAAAGAAGACAGTAAGCTCAGCTTCATCTGGACGTTTCAACAACCCCTTAAGGAATGCGTAATCCCAACTTTATACAGCTTACTTCAGAGATTAGACAAAGAGGTAAAGCTTCCTAATGCAGTTCTGAGGTGATTGTGATCCTGATAATCTTGCCAGGAAGGCTGTACAGAGACATCATGAGAAAGGAAAATCATTGGCTAACCTCATTTAAGAACACGGCTGAAAACATTGCTAAGGAAAGACGTGTATTAGCAAATCACGCACACACATACACACACACACCATTTCACACGGGATAGGGTTTATTCCAGAAATACCAGAAGGGATCAACAAGCTTAACATCAAAAGTTCTATCTGTAGAATTTGCCACCACAATAAACAGATTTCCATAGTAGCATGAAGAAATTACCAGCGCTGCTTTGGAAAGCATCGGAAAAATGAACCGTTATGAATACAGAAAGCTAAAAGAATACAATGTCAAGTAAGGCCGGTGAGGACAGAGTCTGAACACGGGGCAGATGGTGCAAACAGGCTCAGAAGATGCCAAATAAAGGTCAGGGCGAGTGAGAAGAGAGCAGAGGATGGCACACAGTACGTGGTAAGTTGAGAAATACAATTTCCGATAACATTAACTTTCTGAATACACGCTCACTCCTCCCAGGTAATGGCTTTACATTTTTCTTTTTCTCTCTCTTCTGATCTTGCTGGGAAAAAAAAAAAAAACCCATTTGATGAAATGGAACTTAAATATGGCAGCCAATACAACCTTGTTTGGAACTTAAGTAGGCACATAAAACTGGTAGCTTCAAATTGAATACTTTGTAGATAATTTGTAATATCTGAGATGTTAGCTATTCCATTCATTACATAATTATGGCTTTTTGAACATGGCCTCTGGCAATGACTTTCTATTGCAAAATTAGCAGGAAAGATAACACGTGTGCTCTCTCCTACCACTACGTAAGCACCCCTGTGATTGTCTTGTAAATACTCTAATAAAAAGTATACTGATCTGATTTTTAAAAGAACCCAGCATTAACCATTTCTAGAAAGAACTTTTAGGAACATATGTTGGTATTAATCAATTTGGTCAAAATGATGGTATATATAAACCAGAGACTTGAGCTTACAGATTCAAGTCAGTCACTCCCCACTCACCCCCAGAAGAAGATAGAAAATTTTTTAGAAAGAATAAACATGACTATTGAATACAAAATCAAACACTGTAAAGATACTGAAGGTAGTCAGGGCTGCAAGCCAAGAAAACTTTTCAGAGCCTGATAAGTAAGACTCACAGGGGAAGACCGGCACTGGTCCCAAAACCCAGCAGTCTCTCAGAAAATCAGACTGATGTCTCCTCCAAATCCAGAGACCATGCTGACTGGTGGGCAAAAACTGAGCAGTGAAACCTCCCAGGTCAAATAAGAGTGGCTGTGGGGAGCCTATTCCATTCTTCACTCCAAACGTCAGTCAATGAAGGAGTCCAGAAAGCAGGATTGGAAACTCTTTTGGGTGATTTGAAACCCATATTGGAAAAACCTAGCAGGTAGCTTCCCAAGTAACACATTATGCAACACATCCGGAAGGTAACAAGAAAGAAAAATCAACGTCCTCTTCATTGTGAAAGGGAATCGATTCCCACTGATGTATACTGTTAAACAAAAACAGCCACCCACTCGGTTTAATAAATAATGCATTGATTGTTTCTGGTGTTGTGATTATGAATAACAATGATCTACATGTCAGTTAAGATCTACAGAAAAGAGCATTCCCGTTGTCACTAGTTAGGTTTTATGCTCCAAGGGTCTCAATGTAATGAAGGAAGGAGAAAACGTCAATAGCCACGCACTGATCTGCTTTATCAGAGCAAAGAACATTCCAGAAAGAAAAGGCAGAGATGATGCAAGCAGAGTGGAATGGCCGGATGTCTCAGCAGTCTAGGCCACTCAGCTCTGATGTGTGGGGAGAGGACATTGTCCTGAAAATGCAAGGGCTGAGTCCTCACCTTCCCCCAAAGGTCACTCCAGCCAGCAGGGCACCGCAGGCCAGGAGGAGAAATATAGAGTGTACTCTCCGTGGAGCATTCCAGAAGTTCTCCTTGCCTGACCTCTCTCCGAATTGTGAAAGAAACCATCCTACATCAAAGATACCTGTTCGTCTCTGAAGGCGGCATGCGTCTCCCTTCCATGGACATCATTTTCAGCTTCAGTGCTGAAATACATAACCATTCTAGCAAGGCAATCTGAGCTAACACATGATTGGAAAACGAAGGAGTAGAGTTTTTGAAGCCATACAAAGAAGACTACCATGCAGGCCAGTGCCCGTTTCCTGCACCGACGCTGGACCGCTAGCATTTTCCTTCCTTTTCCTTTCCCATCTGCTTTTCCAGGCGGGTCACTCTAGCACCAATCACTCAGAGCAAAGCAAGTGCACTTGACACAGAATCACAGCCCCCCATGTCACGCTTCGCCCCCAAGTAAGATATATCCAGATTTTCAGCTACAGGAGTCCTGCCTGAAATTCTTTAAGGTGTTACAATAGATTTCAGTTCCAAAAACTTCATGGGCTTGACCAGAGGCAGATAGAGGCAAACCCTTCACCAGAGAGGAAACATGCAAGTTCACAGACATATACACTTGTGAAAAAAAATATCAGAACAACTGATGTCTCTTATTAACACTTTTTTTTTTGTTATTGTCTGTATTATCAGTGGTTACTTAGTTTCAGGAACTATGTTAAATACTTTTACATGTTAACAATGCCTTATTTCATTTAATGTTTATAATCCTGTGAAGCTCGACCTCTAATCTTTCTTGCAGAAATAAAAATTTTCAAAATTAAAAACCCTGACTTTCTGACAAGTTAAACATCTTGCCAAATGTAACATAAGTGGTAAGTAGCTAAGCTGAAATTTAAACCCAGGGTAAGACTAAGGCAGTATTTCCATAAGGTCTAAATTAAAAATCAATTTTCCCAGGAATGTATAAAGTGCATTAATCCCTAGCACCTAGTAATATATCAGCCTGGATTAGATCTATCGGAAACGGTAGTTGCCACCCACCAAAAGAGAGCAAAATTAGATAGAAAGGAAGAGGTGGTAATTTTCAGATGGGGGATAGGAATGTTCCAGCCCAAGCCGCCCATTAGGAAGGGCACAGCTGGAAGAAGGAAGGTCCCAGAAAAAAGCAGAAAGAAACCAGGGTCTCCTGCAGGCAATAAGGCACCCAGAGGAAGACATTCCCAACAATGGAAGATTTATTTCCATCATTTTTCCCCTGACAGGTCCTGCTTACATCAGCTAATGCAGAAATATGCCAATACTCTATGCCTTACTTTAGCTTTCTAGAAAGACTGAAAAATAACAGGCTAATTTTCTCTCTCCAAATGTAAGGGCTTCAATTACCTTCATTATACCTGCTATTTAGGACTTCACAGAATCAGATTAGGTACAGTAGGACATGACGTTGGCCATCCTGCAATCCTTCCCCCTGACTTGATAGTTTATAAATCTAAGAGCAAAGAAGTTGCATGACTGCCTGAAGTTACATGTCAATGAGAAAGAAGTGGAAGACCCCAAACCCTGTAACTTCTTTGCCAATCTATCTTCTGCTCCATCACAGCACTAGTAGAATATCCACCCAAGTGGGAATACCATCGTGTGGTCTCTTAGCACCCAAAACTTTCTAAATTATGGTATTTTAAGGGACCAAAATTTCCAGATCTTGGTTTAGATCTCAATATATTCATCCACATGTGGTATGTATATATGTATATGCACATGTGTGTGTTTACTCACACATATATACACACAGAGATGTATAAATATGTATATTAAGTATATATTTACATATATTATACCTGAATATGGATTATATATATAGTTATATATATTTGCATCTAGAGGCATCAATATGTTCATTGGTGTATATATACATATGTGTATATGTATATATGTATACACACAGGTATACAAAAGTACTTGCGTAACATAAGAGATATAAAAATACATATATATACACATATATATATGACACTAAATTAGGCGGGAAAATATCTCAAAAGCTTGCTACAGGAAATGATCAAAATATTCAATTGATGTGACTTTTTAAAAATAAAGCAGAAATATTCAATAATAACCAATTAGGGAAAGTGAAACTTTTTTTGGTAAAACATTTTTATACTAGTAAAAGCAAAAAGGATCCAGTACACCAAGAAGGTATAAAGCATCTTTCATTTACATTTTTCTTTGTAAACATGATGCATAAAACACAGCATTAAAGAATGTTGGAACACTGAAAAAATAAAATTAAAACAAAAAATAAAAAAAAATAAAATGCTAACAGCGCTTCCTCCCATCCTTTCTGTGTTCAGTCTTGTACCCACTCAACAGGGGTTGGGCGCTCCATCAAGCCTCTTCCTATGTTCCCTTTGCAGTGACATTTTCAACGCTTAATTCTTTTTTCACAGGTTCACCAATGGAAAACTCCACTAATTGTAAGTCTCACAAAATATCTGTGCTCAGGAATTAGGTTCTTATAAAATCCACTCCTCCACCTCGGACAGCTTGGCCGGTAGATTTTTTTAAGAATCCAAAGAGCTGTGATCATGCACTTTCTACCTGCAACATTCCCTGATTTGGGTCTACTTAATGCAAACATGATCGGAAAGCCACAAACGTAAGCCTGGAATCCCCAGTATAATATCAACTTACAATGTAAATAAGCATTAAATAATAGCCATGCACCTGTTAAAATTGCGAGCAGCAATGCACACTGTTCCCATAAGGGCAGAAGCGGACAGCCTGAAGACTGGCCCGGGACACACTGAAGACATACTTCACCCCTTCAAGAGATTCCTGTCATGATTTTCTGACATATCGTTTCTCCAAGTTAGATTACAGCAGGGTAACACAGAACTGATACTTTTTTTTTAGACATTTTTCCCAAGTATGTATTTTAAGAAAAATCTTAGGAGACAAAATTTCATCACAACCAATTACCATCTTCATAACCAACTGAAATGGACTCCCCTTCTGAATCAAGGGTGGGATTCATGATTTCTCCTGTTGCCCCAAATCGTCATTTGCTTGCGTGACTTTCTGGCCGTACCAGGAAAAGCTGTCCTATCTCAGGATCCAAATGCCAGTGGAGTCCCCAAGAAACTCTGAGTCGTCCTAGGGTTACCAGAGACACACCATGCAAGGTGTAAAGAGAAGTTTCTGGAATGTTGTCAGCAAACTGGTTTCAAAATCTGCCTGGCAGGCTGGCGTTGCCTTCCCTGTTGTTTATAACTTCTGAGATCGCGGAAACCTCCTAGTTCATTAAATCATCTGGAGCAATTATTCCTGGCGGGCAGCGGGATCAGAACAAGGCTGATAAGAAGCAGGTTTTTATTGCTGGATAACTCACACAAGAAGCAATTTCTATTCATCCATCCATCAAGACAGAATTTTTTTAATTTAAAAGATTATGCAAATGCAAATGTAAACTAGGCAAGACCTTCCAGCCCCTGGACTGTGACCAGCTTTGTCCTCCAGGCTGTGAAGTGTGTCCCAGGGCTGCCCCACCCCTCAACTCTGTGTAGCTTTCTGACAGGAAACTTTGCTAGTGCAGAAGGGTCTTAATTTTGCCTTGTGACCTGCAGCATATGACTAGAGGCTATAAAATCTAATTGCAAATCTTAATGTTGTGCTAGAGGACATTAAAAAGTAATTTCCTTCAGATTTATAACTTGAGAATTACAAATGATGTTAATGTGACTAAAAATATAAAAATGAACTGTTTCTAGTCAACAGGCACTGAGATTATTCCAGGAGCGGCCATAGGCTTGCTGTGTGAGCAGGGATGACCAGAAGTCTGAAAGGGTACAAATAAAGCCATTTGCGCAAGGAAGCCTCCTCCCTCGAAGATATTCTAATACGTGCCAAGATGGTCTCTTTGCCAAACTACTGATTCTGCCCATTCACCAGAGCTAGAACATGTTCCAAGACTGACTCGGATTCTTCCAGAAACTTCAGGGTTAAGCCTTAGGGTGATATGCATCTAGAATGGGAAGCACAATTATTCATTTACAGAGCCGATGACTAATTCTTGAGTCCCTGCTACTTGGAAGGACCCACTTGAGGACTGGCGAGGGTACAGAGTTATACATTCTATGCTTTTGAATTCCAGCGTCCGCTTTACGCTGATGCACACCTCCATTTGAATGAGCCACATCTGAGCGCCCAACAGCCAAACTGGCTCGTGGCTCCTCTCCTGGACAGCGTGCAGCTGAGGTATTAAGAACAAGGCTTCCTTCGTAATACAGAGGCCTTGTTCCATAACATCCCTTATTGAAAAACAAATTAACGCTGGGTCTTCTCAGAGTCAACGGCCGTTAACTCTGCAACTGGATAAGAGGTGGATTCCAACGAAACTGCCCTCGGTTCATCCCATTGCTAATGCAAGTGACACAGTCCTTGGAGTGACGCTGACTTGGGTTTTGCATCTCAGACTCCCAGCTTTCATCAGGGAGATTGTGAAACCAAAAGCAGTTGCCTCATTGTTTCTTAAACTATATTAACAGAGGGAGAAAACAAACGCAAGAGTTTGCGTGGGGCAGAATGTGTAAACCAACTGCCACGAAGCATTTGGCAGGGAGGGTCCCACCCTTACCACTACAGGCAGTAACGTGTGGTTTTCTCCTGCCCCACGAGCTCACCGTGAGGACGGCCCTACTATATCTTGCAACAATATCCTGAGTACCAGGCAGAACACCTGCCATTAATGTTAGCCCCCCAAGAGAAGGGCGTGCAATTGCATGCATATCACAGTGTACCCGTGGAGGCGGGGAGGGCCCCGGAATGTTCAGGAAGGCCACGAACAACCAACTGAAAGGCAACACTCTAGCAGAAATCCATTCATCAAGCGAGAGATTGTTCAGTAACTGGTTGACTCAGCAGGTCTGGGGGTTCAAACTCCACCCATTCCAAAGAAAAGTATGACCCTTGACTGACTCCTGGAGATAATCTCTAAGACGTTGGAATATCCCAGCTGATAAGAGTGCCTGTGTATACCCGGGGGCCTGGGCCCCCCCCCCCAGAGTCTGCGCTAGCACTGTGATTGATGGGGGGACCTTGGACCCCGCTGCAGTCAGGTGATTCACTTGCACAAAAGTTTTCTCTGTCTGCAAGGTTCCATGACTGCAGCAAACTGCCTTTGCCTGGCCTCAGCCCCTCTCAAACCTCCCTGCTCTTCGCGTCTACTGGTCCCCAACACAGACACCTCAACTGTGTCCCAACAGCTCTTAACCAAACACATTCTCACGTCCCCACTTTGCTAACAGGACTCTACCCTCTCAAAATGATCCTGTCTTCTCTCTGACAACTCTGAGCAGGCTGGGAGCCACTCAAGAGAGGGGTGCAAGTTCACGTGCACCTGCGTTCTACCGTGGGTGCTCCTATGAACTTGCGCCGGTTGTAACATTGAATGTTCCAAGGCACAACACAGTGTGGGAAGCTACCTGGACCTTCTTAATTACTGTAGCTGCTCCCCAGCCCTCTGGCCAACCGGATACTGGCTGGATGATACAGCTGGCTTGCTGATTATATTTAAGTCATAGTCATGAACGATATTCTACCATTACTCTCATTGTTTTAGAAGTAAACGAGTTTACATCCAAAGAATGTGGTGACTTTATTAAAGAAAGCTAACTTGAATATTTATACAGGATAATTGTTCACGTCTAGGCCCTGGAACATGGATTGGCCAATGGTGGCCCATAGACCAAATCAGGTCCAGGGTAGTTTTTTGTAAATAAGTTTTTATGGAGCACAGCCTCACCCAGGCGTTTATCTATTGTCTAAAGCTGCATTTGCAGGACATTGGTAGAGCTGAGCTGAATACAGACTGTCTGACCTCCAACACCTAAAACATTATTATTTTGCCCGACCTCTGCTCTAGAGGATATAGTAAGAGCTCAATAAACACGTATTACAGATAATTAAACATACTAAGTGCAATTCTTTAGTAACCAAAAAAAAAAAAAAAAAAAAAAAAAAAAAAAAAAAAAAAAAAAAAAAAAAAAAAAAAAAAAAAAAAAAAAAAAAAAACCCACCAATACAGAATCTCAAAGTGAGCAGAAAACTCAGGACCCATGTATTCAGATGCAATGAGAAATCAGGAGTCTGGAATAGCAAAGAAATTGCTGAAATTTACTCCGCCACACATAAGTACAGATTAATCTAGAAAGCAGCGCTGGCCACTCACCCTACATGATTCACCCTGTATCACACGGCATCAACAAGTGTTAGCATTTCCAAGACATCCTATTCCATTAGTTTCATATGGCTTTTAAAGCCTTTCAACTGAAATGAAGGAGGCATACAGAAAATCATTAGCTGACTCACAGAAAAAAGTTGCATGTTCCATGCACGGTCACACAAAATCATTTTGAAACCCCAGCTAATTACTATACTTCCATCTCTTCCAAGAGAAAAAGCAAACCTTCTGGAAACCCCTATGAGCTGGTGTTAGCGACAGTTCCAGAAAACTGGCAGCCCTCACTCACAGGCTCATGTAGGTCCCCACAGCCCCAAATCACTCAAGATGTTAAACTGAAAGAAAAAAATGTTTTAAATATTTTTAAATATATTTTTTAAATATTTTTAAAATATATTTAAATAAAAATGTTTTAAATCATGTTTTAAATATGAAACCAAAGCTGACATTTATGGCCGAAGGCTTTTATTTCTAGGGGAAGTGGATTCCCGCCTCAGCCCAACCTTCGCAAGAGCCCTCTGCCCTCCACACCTCTGAGTCACCGACCTCGATGACGGGTTCACCAGGGGCAGACAGAGCAGACGGAGCAATCGTGCCTGGCTTTCCTTTTGTTTTGCCCACTTGGGTGTATACTTTGGGGAAACCGTGGTCATCTTCGCTTCCAGGGATGAACCTGACCCTGACAGTGACCGGGTTGTCTAACAGCCGCGCTGGTTCCCAGCCCTCAGCAAAGCCACAGTGTGGACAAGTGAAGAGCTGCATTTATGAATTCCTTGGAGAAGTGAATTCAGTGTCACCGTCACGTTTCTAACCTCACTTTTGATTTTTCTTGATAAGTTCCTACCCTCATTTCCTGACATATCCCACATACCTCCAAAGACCCTTCTGGATCCGAGCCCAATTTCCACGGCCAACGCCAATCACCTGCTTGACCCCATTGCGTTTTCTCACGGGACCGCCCACCACCAGGCACGTGATGCCCTCACCGTGCAGACACTTACCAACTCCCTGCCTGGCCCTGTTCTCAGAACTAATGACACAGCAGGAAGATATGCCGAGAAGGTTCCTCCTCCTCTCAAGGTACAGTCTCGAGGGGAGGACAGGTTCAATAAAATAAGTAATCAAAGTAGTAAGTTATTGCCATGAGGTAATAAAACAGGATGACTTCTGAGAATGCGGCTTGCAGCGATGTTCCAGAGTTTCTGGGGAAGACCGCCTCTCCGCTAAGGTGATGCTTAAACGGAGACTTGCGACAACAAAAAGCCACCCAGAGATGTGGGAGAAGCACACTTCGGGGGAGAGCCCTGCCCAGGAGAGGCCTGATGGGGGGCATGAAGCAGGGCACCTGAGCAGCAAAAACAAGGCAGGTGCGCAGTGAGAGACAAGGGAGGGGAGGGCCAGGAGGGAGGCAGGGGCACTTCAGGTAGTCTCGGCAGGTGCAGGTGAGAAAATGCAGATTCTATTCCACAGGGCAATTGGAAAGATCTTGCTGCGAAGGGCCAGATAGTATTTTAGGCTTTGGGGGCCATATGGTCTCTGTCACAACTGCTCAGCTCGGGTGCTTTTGCTACAGGACAAATATAAAGTTGTGGGTGTGGCTGGGTTCCAACCAACCAAGCCGCTATTCACAATACCTGGCAGTGGGCCAGATTGGGGGTGGGGGCGCACTGCCATTTTCACCAGCCCCTGCTCTCTGGCACTAAGAAGCCAAGGTGGGTGTGGGGAAGGGTGATGGGGGGAACATAAACTACTTTGCATGTTTAAAAACTTGCAGGGGGCGCCTGGGTGGCTCAGTGGGTTAAAGCCTCTGCCTTCAGCTCAGGTCTTGATCTCAGGATCCTGGGTTCGAGCCCCGCACTGGGCTCTCTGCTCAGCGGGGAGTCTGCTTCCCCTTCTCTCTCTGCCTGCCTCTCTGCCTACTTGTGATCTCTCTCTCTGTGTAAAATAAATGAAAATCTTTAAAAAAATAAAATAAAATAAAATAAAAACTTGTAGGGCTACTGGGTAGAGGATGGACCACAGAGGACGTGAAAGGCAGGTTTTCCACGAGAGGTACTCATTCTC